>SNQJ01S0026641.1:75864-112403 GCA_010110895.2 Picea sitchensis | reverse complement strand
ACCCTAGGCCCGAACATCTAGACATAACCACAAACCTCCAAAATAATCTCTTCACTCATCTATCAAAAAATGATATATACATATACTATTTATTTTTTGAATTTGTAACTTATTTGTCATACAATAAAAACTCACTATTTGAAACCTAACATATTAAATTAAATATATAAAAAATACACATAATATAACTTATGATGAACATTTACTCTAAATATCACTATCTACTCCTAAAAATAAAAAATACATATAATATAACTTATGATGAACATTTACTCTAAATATCACTATCTACTCCTAAAAAGATCGTAAATTTCCAAGGCTCAAGGCTATTTGTTTTAAAAGTGACGTTGAGGGGTTTATGTTCCTAACATTCAAACGATGTGGAAATATTACCAAGCTATAATAAAATGAAAATAGAAATCCCCTTTACTGTACGAAATGGAGAGGAAGATTGAGTTCATGTTAAAAGTAATAAGAGTAGAATAGTTTTACCAATTTAAATACATTTTGAGAATTAGACCAAATAATAGTAATAAGATTAGAATGTTTTTACCAATTTAAATACATTTTGATATATGAAAATAAAAATGCAAATAATAAGATATATAAAAAATGTACTTTATATCAAATAAAAAATCTATTCATTCAAAATTTTCAGAAATCCTTTAATTTAATATTACTATAAATTACCAATTTAACTACAATTTCATACTAGGAAAATAAATATGTAAATTATAAGATATGAAAAATGTACTTGATGTCAAATTTAAATTATTCTCAGGATATCCATAGACCTCCTCACAACCATGAGACAAGAGGACAGAGCTGTCGAGAAAGACGTACGTTATGCAACAAATATATAAAGACAATGATTGAATCCATATGTTGTAGAATGCATGCGATCAAAGAAATTTTGATTACTATATTACATTCAACAAACAATAATGATGGACGAGAGGAAACATTAAACCCTATTTCCAAATTAAACGAAACCAAATGATTGAATCCATATGCTGTAGAATGCATGCGATCAGATGGAGTATTGAATCCATTTGCAGTAGAATGCACAAACCCAAACCATTAAATACACTCTATGGATGAGGTATAATATTCCTGCCTGAAAATAAAAAGTGAATCCATGAATGTATTCAGACGGGGGATTGAATCCATTTGTTGTAAAATGCACAGAAACCAAACCATTAGATAGGTGATGGTTGAGGTATATGATTCTTGCATATACTACATATCCCCGCCACGTAGCTGAGCATAGACAGACAGAAAGAAGGTATTGCTAATGGTCGATAGTTGATCCTAGTAAGTGTATATGCCGATACTGGATCCAGGTTTCAATCACTTGGTGACTCAATATAAGAGTTGATGTCTGGTGTTGATGCACACGATGACAAGTACTCGATACCAAGAGTTGGTCCACTCGATACCAAGATTCGGTCCACTAAAGGCCGCCCAAACCTAGAATCCAGCATGCATCCAGTTTAACCAACCATTAGTTTAATGCGTTAATTGAAACTCAGGAAGTGGCTTCACCACAGGGCACGCTTCACATTTAAAAAACGCTGTCTAAAATGACTCCTGGTATCTATAGAATTAATCTTAAGGAACATGGCAGGAGTTTTATACATATTAATTATTTTTAATCAGTCAACGTATAAATCAATGGTTAGAAAAGTAATTTCTTAATCATAATAAGTAAATGTGAAAAAATAAAAAAAAACAAATATTATTAATAAATTAATAAATACTCAAATATATGATATTATTTTATATAGTAAATTATATAAAATAAAATTCAAAATTATTTAAATCTAATAATGCAAAACCCAACATACAAAATACCATGTTGCTTATTGTTCATCCTCATGTCGATTGATTGATTAAGATACTGCGTAAAAGGGAACAAAAGAATGGAAAGAATTCTGACGTTTTCTGGTAGAACGAAAGATATTTTGACAACAAACTTCAAAATATTTTAATTTTTCCATGGATTTCTGACAGGAACAGACAACCTTAGATATGGAAGATTCAAATTAAAAAGCAAACTGAAAAAGTTTAGTATATGGAACATGCTGCACAGTCTTTAAGACTGCCAGCCATAGATAGTATATATAAAATTGGATTGTCTTGCTATATAAATCGAGATATATTTGAGGATGTATATATCACCTGTTGCAGTCTTAAAGACTTTACAACAGACTGCATCTATATATTGATCGTCATGCTTAGAACACCTCTAGTGAAGAAGACCAGCATATTTAGTAAATGATTAGATTCACAATTAGAAGGCAACAGGAACAGATTGACTTATGAATTGAAATTTGCACATTCAGGGTTTTCGCCTACAAGAAATTCATATCACCCATTCGTTCCAAAAAGGCCTTTCAATATCATTAAACAATTTCGTTAACTTAATTAGCATAATGAGGTGTAGTTAGTGAATTTTGTCAATACTCCTCTCTTTATTTGCGCAGTCTATGATGCTATCTAGATGTTCATATGTTGCATAGTTTTTGCGGGTATATTCACGTCTGTTTCTTTAGACACGGACTGATCGAATTACGAAATGCAATCTCTCTTGGATTTTAAAATCACTTTGCATGATCCTTTGGGACACTTGGCTTCTTGGAATGTTTCATTAAGTTGTTGTGATTGGAAAGGTGTTTCCTGCAACAGATAGATGGGTCATTTTGTTGTCGTAAATTTGCATAATTACAATTTGAGTGATGCCTTTGTTAAATATAATGTAACCTCAACAGTCTGAATGTACACTGCTAGTTGTACTTTCTATTCTTGATTTGCTTGAGCCTATTTAGCTCAGCTATTTCCCATTGCATTGTAATCTCTTCAAATCTCTTAAGAACTTCTTCTCATTGTACTTTCTTCATACATTCTAATATACTGGTTTTTGCTCTATTCTTCCTCTCTGCATTTCTTGCTTCACAATTTATCATGGTAAGCCTCTTCACACGGTCCGGAGAGCAACACGATCCTCAAAGCGCAGAGCTTCACAGATATTGAGAGCATGCGACACAGACTTTTCACAAAGCTTGGAGAGCTGTCTATAATACTCTCAAAAGATCGAGGAAGAAGAGAGTGAAGAAGAAGAAACTTTAAAGATTCTTGCACATTTTCAAGAATCATCAAAGAATTCACGAAGAAGAGCTGAAGAAGGCAGAAACGTTAAAGAATTGCAGGAATTGTTCAAATATGTCAAAGATTGTAACAGAGAACAAAGAATTCGTGAAATTCTTTCAAATCTTTGAAAGATTCACAAATCTTTCTTCCGCAGGAGAAACTTCCGTCAAATGCAGCAAAGATCATGTCGAATGCGCAAAGAAAAATTGTCGCGGCCATAAGATTCCTCCTACGAACAGATCCAAGGCGGAAATCTAGTTCAGAAGGGACGGCGAGAGCGCAGAAAAGGCAAAAGAACTTCAGCCATTAGATCTTGCGCAGAGGACCGACACCCGTTGAATCAACGAGAAGGTGCACGAGGTTTAGTCCTCTGGAGCTCACAGGAGAAATTTTTGACTTGTGAAGTCACGAAATCCCGACATCATCTGGACCGTCCATCAAGAAACACGTGGCGAGATCTCGGCACTTCGCTGACTGGCAAGGTGTAAAGGTCAGAAGACTGTCATGAGAATTCACGAATCGCGAAATCACGAGTCATTCTGGACCATTGGATCGCGAAAGATCGTGAGCTGCCGATCTTATCCCATCGCAAAATCGGGAATCACGAGTTGGACGAGAAAAGGTGATTGCACTCTAAAACCCCGATACGTGAAATCGCGAAATCCCGACATCAAGAATTGCGAAATCCCGAGAGGATTGTGATCCATCCATCTCAGAGGACAGGTGGCAACAGATCCAAGTGTTGTCAAATCGGCATTTCGGAGTTCGCAGTTTTGAAAGACCGTCGCAACAAGAGTTCTAAACTCGCGAAATCGCGATTCATGAAATAGCGATAAGATTACAGCTGTCCATTTGTTCGGACACGTGGCGGACATCGAGGAAACCGTCGACATTTCGGCAACCAAGGTTTCAAGTTGAAAGAAACTTTGGAGCATCGCAAGTCATGATATCCCGAGGTTGAATCAGGATCGCCCATCTTGAGGGGACGTGTGGAGTGAATCCGTGGGCTCGGGAAAAGTCCTGAAAGGGGAGAGTCCATCGGCACATCGGGATTCGGTAAATCGCGAAACCTAAGGACAAGGGATTGGGTTTCTTTATGGTGAAAACCCCGTAAACGATCGGAGCCGTCCATATTTAGGAGACATGTGGGCGAGATTGGGAGAGTCAATCGGTACACCGGGGTTTGGCGTTTCGCGGATCCTGGAGACGAGACGTCCGAAACATATCAAATCGCGAAATCGTGAGACGACTAGGACCGTCCATCGTAAGAGGACATGTGGCAACAATCTAGGCCTTCGGGGAAAGTCCCGAAAGGAAAGCGCCATCAGTAAATCGAAGATCGGGGAATCGAGGAGTCAGAAGAGCTTGTTATCAGGGTTCACAAAGTTGCGAAATATCGATTTGCGAGATCCCGATAAGATCTGGACCGTCAGATCACAAGAATATCTGGACCGTTAAATTGTCCAAAAGAAAATTTCGCATTTCGGCAATTTGAAAGACAAAAAAATCGGAAAAGGCCGTAGTGATTTAACATTAAGGCGCGTGGTCACATTGAACAGTGACTAAGGCCAAACTCACGGCCGATAATCTCTCTTCTTCCATCGACAAATCGGTGTTTCGGAGGTAAATACGAAATTTCCCTCTATTTTTTTTCTGCAATTTTTTTAAAAAAAATATGGCGTCGTCTAGCAATTTAGGACCAACTCAGGGTCCGATTCTTCTTGGAAAGAACCGTGAGTTTTGGTCTCTTTGGATGAGATCGTTCTTGAAAGCACAAGAGTGTTGGGAACCAGTGGATTTTGGATATGTGGAACCAGATCCAGCAGCCCTTTCTGCCATAACAAATCCATAAAGAATTGCTCAGGCAACACTGAGGAACAAAGAAAATAAAGCTAAATTTTGGATTCAAAATTCTTTGGATGACTCGATTTTCTCAAAAATCACAGGCGCTGGTACTTCAAAACAGGCCTGGGACATGCTTAAATCTTCCTACCAAGGAAATGACAGGGTCAAAACAGTTAAACTACAGACCTTGAGGATGCAATTCGAGACTCTAAGGATGACAAAGTCCGAAAATGTGGATCAGTTCATGACCAGAGTCATGGGCATCGTGAACCAGATCAGACTAACTGGCGAAACCATCACTGATCAACGCATTGTTGAGAAAATTCTCAGAAGTTTACCCAAGAAATTCAAAATGGTTGTAACATCAATCCTTGAATCCAAGGATCTGTCAAGTTTTTCAACAGATGAATTAATTGGTTCTCTGGTGACACATGAGACCAGACTGCATCTCACAGATGAGTCAATATCCAATTCTTTCACAACTCAATTGTCCTTCAATAGAGGGAGAGGCAGAGGAAGAAACAGAGGTCACCAAGGAAGAGGGAGCAATCAAAGTAATCGTCACTCTAGTGGAGGTAACAGACAACAACAACCAAATCAACACTTCCAAGCACACAGACAACAAAATCAACATTAGAATTTCCAGCCTCAAAGAGGCAGAGGAAGAAGATCAAATGAGAAATCAAGCATTCAATGCTATTACTGCAAAAAGTATGGGCACTATGAATCTGAATGTAAGAAGAAGAAAGCAGATCATCTCTCGGGTAGAGCACATGTGTCAAATCATACGGGAGAAAACTCAGGAGGTATGTTTCTCTCATGCCACAAGAATGAAGAACAACCTAAATATCTCTGGTTGCTGGACAGTGGATGCAACAATCACATGACAGGTAACAAAGATTTACTTTCATGCATTGATTCTTCAATCTGATCTGATATTACACTTGGAAATTATTACTTAGTCAAGGTTCAAGGAAAAGGAACTGCTCCTATTATTACTAAACAGAATGTAAAGAAAGACACAAACAATGTATATCATGTTCCAGATTTGAAACATAATTTGCTAAGTGTAGGACATCTCATTGAACATGGCTATCAGGTACTTTTTAAGGGAGCATCTTGCAAAATTTATGATAAAAAACCCAACAGAAAATTAATTTCTGAAAACCTTATGACTCCAAATAAGATGTTTCCCCTTACCCTTAGAACTGCAAATCTGAGTCAACCATATGCACAAAGTGCATCAACCCTGAATGAAACAATGGTTTGCATACAAGATTTGGACATCTACCATTTCAGAGTCTAAGTCTTCTTCAGAAGAACTCCATGGTCAAAGGACTTCCTATCTTTAAAGAGCAAATTCCCCCATGTGAGTCTTGCATACTTGGAAAACATAAGAGAACTAGTTTTCCACGGTCATCAAATCAAGCCAAACAACATCTTGAACTTATTCACACTAACCTATGTGGACCAATGCAAATAGAGTCAATAGGTGGTAGTTTTTACTTTCTAACGTTTATTGATGATTTTAGCAGAAAAATATGGATCTATTTTCTGAGACACAAGTCTGAAACTTTTGCAAAATTCAAAGAATTCAAGGCAGAAGATGAAAAATAGAGTGGAAAATATATCAAAGCACTCAGGTAAGATGGAGGAGGAGAATACAACTCCAGAGAATTTGCAAATTTCTACAAATCACAAGGCATTATCCTGCAACAAACAGTCAGGTATATTCCACAACAGAATGGAGTGGCTGAAAGGAAAAATCAGACAATAATGAATATGGCAAGAACACTTCTCAAAGAGAAAAAACTGTCAAATATTTTTTGGGCTGAAGCAGTAGCATGCTCAGTTTATCTCTTGAATAGATCTCCTACCACAAGTCTAAAGATGAAAGTTCCCCGAGAAGCATGGAGTGGGACAAAGCTCAATGTAGCGCATCTAAGGACATTTGGATGCATAGCATATGCTCACATACCTTCTGAACTAAGGAAGAAACTTGATGACAGAAGTGAGAAATGTATTTTCACTGGATATAGTGAAATATCTAAAGCTTACAGGCTTTACAATCCAATCACCAAGAAATTAATTCTCAACAGAGATGTAAAATTTCTGGAAAATCAATTCTAGAATGATTCAGAAAATCAACAGATGGACAGTCAAAATCCATTGTTGCTAAGCTCTGAAAACGCAAAAAATTAAGGACAGCAAGTATCTCAAACTATTCTTCCAAGATTGCAAGTACAAAGACAACCTGGAAATTCTCAAGATAACTCAACTTCCAACAGAGAATCATTCTCTGAACCACACAATCAAAGAACTCAAAGTTTGAGAGATATCCATCAGCAGTTGGATGACTTTGAACAACACAACCTTTTTGCTTTAATGTCATGTCAACCTACAAACACAACCTTTGCTTTAATGTCGTCAACCTACATCTTTAAGGAAGCAACTATGAGTCAAGCATTGGTCTGCCATGAACCAAGAAATTGACTCCATTTGAGAAAAATCGACATTGGATCTTGTTGATTTGCCACAACACAAAAAGAGTATTGGTGTAAAGTGGGTATACAAAACTAAACTCAAAAAAGGGCGCATTGAAAAGTAATAAGGCAAGCCCTGTTGCCAAAGGATTCTCACAACAACCGTGTATTGATTACAGGAAACTTTGCTCCAAAAGAGTAATATTAGACATTGTAAGACCTCTATTGGCCATAACAGCACAACACAATGGTGCATACCGATGGATGTCAAGTCAGCATTCTTGAATGGTTTCTTAGAAGAAGAAGTTTATGTCGATCAACCACCTGGATTTGAAGTCCAAGAGCACCCAACCAAAGTATATCGGTTGAAGAAATACTTGTATGGCTTAAAGAAAGCTCCAAGAGCTTGGTACAACAAAATTGACACTTACCTGATCAAAAGTGGTTTCAGCAGAAGCCAAAATGAGCCAACTCTTTACACCAAAACATATTAGCACGGTAAAATTTTGATTGTATGTTTATATGTTGATGACATGATCTATATAAGAAATCTTGAGTTAACATATTTTAAACATGCCATACAATCCGAGTTTGAGATGACAGATCTTGGCATAATGAAATACTTTTTAGGGATTGAGGTTCATCAATCAGCCAAAGGAATTTTTGTCTGTCAGCAAAAGTATGCAGTAGACATTTGAAGAGTTTGAATGTGATTTCCAAAAATTTTACGAGCGAACGTATTCCCTAAGAGCTGGGCCTCTTTAAAAAATTGACATACCTTAAGTTGTCCACAGCAGGATTTGCAGGCACTATTCCATGGCAACTCAGAAATCTGTCCAACTTGAAAGTACTCGATCTCTCTTCCTCGGAGCCTTCTATGTTCGCAAGTCACGACCTCTCATGGTTTACAAATATCATGGCCTTGGAACATCTTACTCTTGATAGAGTATATCTCTCATCAACTTCATCATCATGGGGACAATTAGTCTGTCGTCTTTCTCAGCTCATAAATATTTCAATGTCAAACTACGGACTGACAGGTTTCTTTCCCTCTTCCTTGCAGAACCTTGCCTTCTTACAAATCTTCCATCTTGATGGCAAGACATTTCAGATTGAATTTCCTAGTTGGTTAGGGAATATGAATGGTTTTGTCTCCTTGCAGATGAGTAGTGCAAATATCAATGGATCATTTCCATTTCAACGCCTCTCTCGGCTTCAAGGCTTCCTTATTTGAAAAGGAGTTTTTTAGGAAGTAATAAAATTTATGGGAATGTTTTTCAGATTTTTTAGGGCAAATGGAAGAGCCTGACACTATTCAAGATGCCAAACAATAGTTTTTCCGATTTCATACCACCTTTTCTACAAAATATATCATATCCTATCATCTTTGTCTCAGCTATGTTGGTTCAATTAATTTCTACCAACTTCATTTAAAACTGAAACTTTTACCAACCTAGATGATACACTGACACATAGAGATATTTTCATGTCCATGAACTCTCTGGTCCATGAAATCTTTGTATCATGGAACTCTATATATCATGGATATTCTTCCAAAGACCTCTATAAATAAGAGGCAATTTAATCATTTTAACAAGAGCAATGTCAAGTTTTCTATTTGAATTTAGTCTGGTCTGTCTTTTTTTGTCCTCTGTCCACTTCATAGTGGTATAAGAGTCGTAAGTTTGAGGGCCATAAGATTTTTAGGCATAGTCGTGAGAGGTGAAGGAGCTTGGTTGGGCAGTTCGAGCCAAAAAACTAATCTGCGGAGGTGTGAAGGAAACTGCCAATGAGAGTATTCCTTTGTTTTGTAACAGTAACAGTAAATGTTGTTGAGCTACTAGAAGTGAAGCCAAAAAAAGAGTGCATGTGCTAGCTCAGGGCATGGACCCTCTTCTTCACTCACTTGATAAATTATTTCTTGGTACGGTTTTGAGGTTGAGCCATTGCTGAAGGTTTTCACATGAGTTGTTGTGTGAAGAAGAGCACTTCCTATAGGAGCATCAATCCCACACATATGTATGAATAACACTCACTCTCTGTTACTATAGTCCTTCGCATATTTTGTTGAAAGTTTTTTTTACAGAAAGGATTGTCCTTAGGGCTTGACTTTTTTTTAAAAGTTGCAGAAAGGACTGTCGTTAGGGATTGTTTTTTTTTAAAAGAATGGCATCAGTCATGTATCAACAACCTATTATTCCAATATTTTCTGGCAAAAGTTATGATAATTGGGTTTTTAGAATGAAATTAACATTTGATTCTTATGAACTATTAGATATAGTTATGATTGGTTATAATGAACCACAAAATGAGTTGACTTCTAATGTTAATGAAAAGAAAACACTTCATGAAAATAGGAAAATGAATAAAAGGGCTTTGCGGATAATTGGACAAGTGTTGGATGATTTTATTGTTAGAAGGATCAAGCCAGCCACTACAACCAAGAAAGCATGGGACATTCTAGAGACAACATATCAAGGTACTAGTAAGGTAAAAATTGCCAAACTCCAAGCACTTAGAAAAGAATTTGAAAACTTGTAAATGAAAGATTTTGATTCAATAGATAAATTTACATATTGTGTTATGGATTTGGTTAATCAAATAAGATAGAATGGTGATGAACTAGCAGATCACAAGGTTGTATAAAATGTTTTAAGAAGTTTTCCTAGAAAATTTGATGCAATTGTTGTGGTAATTGAGGAATCTAAAGATTTGAATACATATTCTATGGATGAGTTGGTTGGTTCCTTGAAAAATTATGAAGACGGGTTGAACAGGAATGAAAATACCTCATTGGAGAATGCATTCAAAATAAAAATTGAATTTGAAAGAAACAGAGGAAGAGGAAATCCAGGATTTAGAGGAAGAGAAAGAGGAAGAAACAATTTTCAAAGAGAAGAAAGAAAGAATCTAGATCTAGGAGGAAGGAGAGATCAAAATTTCATCTTAAGGGGAAGCAGTAACAATCATGAATCAAAAAGGTATGACAAATCAAAGATTCAATGTTATTAATTCAAGAAGCATGGTCACTTTTCAAATGAATGCCAAAAGAAACAAGAATATATGGGAAAGCAAAAATCAAATTTCTCTGAGAGTAGTCCTGAGACACTATTTATTACATGTCATGTAGCTCAAGAAAATGCAATTAACATATGGTTTCTTGATAGTGGTTGTAGTAATCATCTAACTGGAAATAAAGAATTGTTTGAGAATTTGGATACATCAATTAAATAAAAAAATAAATTGGGTAATGATAACATTGTAGAAGTCACGGGAAAAGGTGTAATTTCTATAATGACAGACTCGTAAGAAAAATATTCTTGATGTTTATTTTTTACCTAGTTTGAAGAATAATCTCATAAGTGTGGGACAACTTACTCAAAAGGGTTATATAGTTTCCTTTGAAATAATGTATGCACCATATTTTATATTCCTCCTAGTAAAATGGTGATTGGAAAGGTTGAAATTGCAAACAACATAATCTTCCCACTTCGCATGAAAAGTTAAATGATGGAGAAAAATGGAGCAAGTTTCAAGGTATCAAGTCAAGATCAAGCATGGGTATGGAACTTGAGGTATGGTCATCTAAATTTCAAAGGATTGTGTTTGTTTCAAAGAAAGGAAATGGTAAAAGGTTTACCCCCTATTCAAGCACCAATGAGTTCATGTGAAAGTTGTATTTTGGTCAGACAACATAGGAAATGTCTTCCAAAAGAAATGCCATATAGATCTTGGGCACCCTTAGAAATTGTGCATACAGATTTATGTGGTCCAATTCAAAACCATCATTAGGGGGGAGCATATATTTTATAAATTCATTGATGATTATAATAGAAAAACATGGGTTTATTTCCTCAAACAAAAATCTGAAACATTTCACAATTTTAAGGAATTCAAGGAATTGGTTGAGAAACAGAGTGCCATATCCATTAAGATATTGAGATTAGATAGAGGAGGATAATACAAGTCAAATGAGATTTTGGATTATTGCAGGTAGCATGGAATAAATAAGTAATTCACTACAAGTTGTACACCTCAACATAATGGTGTTGGATACAGGAAGAAGCATACAATAATGGAGATGGAAAGAAGCATGTTGAGAGGAAATAATCTATATAATGAATATTGGGTTGAAGCAGTAGCGTGTGCAGTTTATATATTGAACATGAGTCCAACAAAGATTGTGAGGGAAATGATTCCTCAACAATCATGGAGTGGTAAGAATCATAGTATTTCTCATTTTAGAGTATTTGGTTGTATTTCATATGCACATGTGCCTAAAGAAACAACGAGTAAATTGGATGATAAAAGTGAAAATGCATTTTTATTGGTTATGATGAACAATCTAAGGTATATAATTTGTTTAATCCTATAACCAAGAAATTCATTGTAAGTAGAGATGTTGTATTCAAAGAGGAAGAATCATGGGATGGAAATATAAACATGATAATAGCAGGTACAACAACAATACCATGTGAAGAACACGAAGAAAAAGGTCAAGGAGAACAAGGAAAACAATCAAATGAACAAGGACGAATACCATCCAGAATTCTAAAACAAGAAAACTCACAAAGGCAAGTTGAGCAAGGAGAATCATCAAGTCCAGAAATAAGTAATGACTCAAATCCTACACTTGCATCATTAAGTCCAATATTAAGAAGAAAACATACTAGAAGCTTGCAAGAAATATATGATCAAGAAAATAGGATAGATTTGTAGCCTAATTTTTCTTTATTTACCCAAGATCCTATATATTTTGAGGATTCAATTAAGGAAGAACATTGGATTATTTCAATGCATGATGAAATGGAATCTATTGATAAAAAGATACATGGGATCTAGTTGATTTACCTAAGGAGAAAGAATGCATAGGTGTGAAATGAGTTTATAAAACTAAATATAAGGAAAATGGAGAAGTTGACAAATATAAGGAAAGATTAGTAGCCAAAGGATTTTCAAAAGAATATGGAGTTGATTACAATGAAACATTTTCATCCGTAGCAAGACTTGGCACAATTAGGATGGTACTAGTTATTGCATCTCAACACAATTGGAAAGTCTATCAAATGGATGTCGAATCAACCTTCTTGAATGGATATTTAGAAGAAGAAGTATATGTGCAACAACCACAAGCATATGAAGTAAAAGGACAAGAAGACAAGGTTTACAAGTTGAAGAAGGAATTTTATGAATTGAAGCAAGCACCAAGAGTGTGGTATAGCAGGATAGATTCATACATGATAAAAAATAAATTCGCCAAAAGAACTAGTGAACCTACACTATACACCAAATTCAATGAACAAGGACAGATTTCGATTGTTTGCTTAAATGTTGATGATTTGATTTATATTGATAATCTCTCTATTGATATGTTTAAATCAACAATGAAGAAGGATTTTGAGATGAAAAAATTGGGGTTAATGAAATATTTTATTGGCATAGAAGTTGTTAACACATAAGATTGTATTATGATTTGAGAGAATTTCCCAAAATACAATTGCTATAGGAGGGTTCATGTACATTTGGACAACTTGACTTCAAGTCATTTTTTCAATGGTTTTGAGAAGGCATTTGCAGTTCTTGATGATTCCATTGTGTATCAGACATCATAATATTTCCAACCATATCCCTTGCAGCCCAAAAATCCTCTGGGAATGCCTCCAAACACCCTCTCAAATACCACAATGCATTTTTGTTGAGAGCACGTTGCACTTCTGCAATTTTTGAGTGACTAAATTAAAATTTGGATTATGAACAAATGAGAAGGTATTTTTTTTAAATGGTGGAGGTTTTTGTTCATCGCATCCCAAATAACAAAAACCTCTCTCAGTTTTCAAAAATGTGTTATGGTTAGAGAGATATTAGATACAAAAAGGGTGCTACGAAATCACCTAGCTAGACACACAAAGGGAGCTACCGAATCACCTAGCCAAACACACAAAGGGAGCTGCAGAATGTGCGGAACTATTTTACACCGGCACTATGGAATTTCTTGTAGTGGTTAGTGTTTGGATATTCACCTTGTTGGAAGATTGCAACTTGTAAAGTGAGGCTTGGATGGTCTCCCAAGAGTTTGTTGGACATTAGAGACATGTGTTCCATCTTCAGATCAATCAGGATGACCTGTTTCAAAAAGAATTTATCATCATAGACAAAATCCCCAAAAAATAGTAATTTGTTAGGCTTTTGTTGGAATCATATGTAACAAGACTCCTAAATGGAGGAGGATCCTATGTAACTTCTTGGTTTCAAACTCCTTAGGGTAGATAGAGATTATTCACTATAAATAAAAGGGTTTTTGATGAGAAAAAGGGGATTCATGAGCCAAGAGAGGCTAGAGAGTTGTAGGAGGCACTTTTCCTGTGATCATTGTAACCCTAAGGGGCCTATATTTTTTTAAACAATTACATTATTACAAATTCATGTATTTGTGGTGTCAGATTTTTTTTTCTTTGTTTTCCTATTTGTATTCTTACTTGAATTAATTGTACACATTGAGGATCATGGTTACCTCTGATTAATAGATTCTTTAGCATCCCAAGATCTGATGTATCTTGTCTATTAGTCACTATTTACATTCAAGTACCTTGAATTCATTTATGCAGAGTGGATCTTTGCCTTACATATTTTATTCTTTGTCTTATATTTTCTCTTCCTCTATCCAATAAACCTTTTATCTAATATCCAAATCGATTTCTTTTAATGAGCAGGGTGTTTTCTTAACTCCATATCCCAACGGTCCATCACTGATTTACAGTAGCTAACTGTCTTTTACTTTATTTGTTTTCTTCTTCTTTCTCTAGTATAAACCCAATCAAGTATTGTTATTTCTATGTTACCAAGCTTACTCTCATTTCCATTCTGGGAGTGACTCTTGGAGTGATAACAAAAGTAACACAAAATGATAAGGGAATTTTCATTTGTCAAAGTAAATATGAAAAATATGTTTCCAAGAGGTTTAGAATGATAAGTTGCAGACCATTTTCTACACCTTTGGTAATTGTCACAAAACTAAGAAGAGAACATAATGAGATGGATTTTCAATCAACCATATTCAAAAAATTGGTTGGATGTTTGATGTATCTCACAACAACTAGGCCAAATATAATGTATGGATTTATTTTAATTTCTAGATTCATGTATGCACCAAAGAATCCACATTGGCATGCAGGAAAAAGGTTATTAAGATACATTCAAGGAACTATGAATCATGACATATTATATTCTACTTCAAATAATTTGTAGTTGGTTGGATACACAGATAGTGATTTTGTAGGGAGTATTGATGATATAAAGATCACATTTGCATATGAATTTCATATTTTAACAGGAGACACGGCATGGACATCAAAGAAACTACCAATAGTGACAATCGCATTAGCAGAAGAAGAGTATGTAGCAGGTACATTAGAAATATCTCAAGTAGTTTGGATGCTAAGAATCTTGAAGGATCTAATGCATGAGAAAGAATACCCTACTAGAATCTATTGTGACAACAAGTCCACCATTTCACTATCAAAGAATCATGTTTTTCACAAGAGAAAAAAAGACATTGACACTAGATATCACTTCATTTGATAACTGGTCAACAATGGAGAACTCATCCTACAACTTTGTTGATCAAAGGAGAAAATTGCATACATATTTACAAAGGATTTAACACAAGACCAATTCGAGTATGTGAGAGAAGCTCTGGGTGTTGTAAATATTGATGTAATTAATAGTAGAAATTAAGGGGGAGTGTTGGTTGAATTAATTTTTACCAACCACATTTAAAACTGAAACTTCTACCAACCTCCAACAACTATTCATCCATCGATACACGTAGATATTTTCTTAACCCCATTAACTCTTTGGATATTCGGGATCCTTCCAAAGACCTATATAAATAAGAGGTGATTGTAATCGTTATAGCAATGGAAATGTTAATTTTTTTGTTAGATTTTAGTCTTGTGTGTTGTTTGCCTCTTTCCACTTCAAGCTACAATTGAAAAAAAATAGGTTGAATTGAATGATTCCAGATTCATTGGGACACCTTTGCTCCCTTACTATACTAGACATAGGCTACAACCATTTGACGGGGCCTATCCCTTCATCCCTAGGTTTTTTGTCTAAACTGGCCAATATCAATCTTACTCACAACTCTTTGAGCAGAGAAATCTTAGAGTCACCCTTCAACTAACTCAACAATTTTAAATATCTTGACCTGTCGAATAGAAAATTAACATTGAATATCACCTATGTGTGGACTTAGCCATTTGATTTATATGTGTTGATGTTATCAGTTTGTAAAATGCAGTTGTTGTTTCCTACTTTTCTGAGGAATCAACGTTCTATTACCATCCTCGTTCTACACAATAATACTATCAATGGATAAATCCCTTAATGGTTATGGAGACTTCCAAAGCTTGAGACGTTACTCCTATCATACAATCAGCTGGAAGGGACAACACCACCTCATGTGTATAACTCATCGACTTCTTTGAAGGAGGTGGATTTATGAGGGAATCAGTTCCATGGAAGCCTTCCACATGCACAAATTTTTTCCGCTGGATTTCCTTCAAAACTTGATCTGTAAAGTAATAATATTACAGGTCCAGTCCCCTTAAAAATGTGCACGATGTTGAAGTCTTTGAGATAAAAAATTTTAGCATTAAATAAACTAGACGGGTAGATTCCTTGCATTTGTGAGAAAACAAAGTATCTTTACGCTTTGGATCTTTCAAACAATAATCTCTTTGTCCAACTTCCTTCATAGTTGGGTAACTTCTCTTCTCTCAACATATTGAATCTAGCAAAGAATGGTTTTCAAGGGAAGATATTGTTCTATCTTGGAAAACTGAACAAACTTCAGGTATCGCACATTAATAGAAACATGATGAGTGGAAATTGTTATCACTGAAATATCATCTGCAACATTGCACACAATGGTTAAGGAAAAATATCAATGAAAACAACAATTATTCCACCTACAACACCAAAAATGCATCTAGAAGGAAAAAAACTATACAATTGGGTCAAAAATTGAAGCGCGCAAATTCACCAAAGGAGGCATGCGCATAGTGCGCAACATGCAAGGGCCAACATATCCCTCAACATCCACTATGCACCAAATGAGCGATTGGCTACAATAAAAGTCGCGCACTTCCATGAACGACACATTTATGAATCTTGTTGGTCGTTGAACCACTTCTAGTCCGACCCTAAAGTGATGTGACACTCATATCAGAGGGAAATTTAGCTTGGAGGTTGGTCAAGGTCTAGAGAGTACCCCAAAAGGCCCCTTGTTCACACTATGAACCAATTACATTTTTCCATGAATCGACATTATAAATACGAGCCATGGGTTTTCTAAGAAACCAAGATATTGAAGGTATTTTTATGTTGCAAGAATTCTTCCTTTAGAATCCTCTTTTTTCTTTGAAGCCTTCAAGCACCATTTCAATAGGTCATTCCACTCACCTCTTGAGGAAACAGACATTGTTTTTCTTCACCATTTTCCATTTCTTCCACTGTAGGAGAGAACATATCTCAATTAGGGAACTCAAGAGACCTCCCAAGGAGGAAGAGGGGACTCATAAGTTCCTACCTTTCTCTACGATGTTTTGCCTACTAATATATTGATCCATTGGTAGAAATATGTTGGTCATTGTTTGATTTTCATGGTTCTAAGTTTCTCAATCTTTATAACATTTATTTCTTAGTTGTTTTAGTTGTATTTTTTTTTTTTCATATGTGTTTGGATTATTTAACCCACTCACAAACTTTCATATTGTTTAGAAGGCTTATCTAAACATGCATTTTTTGTTGTTTTGCTCACCCAAGTGACAAAACCAACACAACATATTGGAGACCATATTGGAGTTCAGTATCAAATTCCTCCCTATTTGATCCTTGAGAGAACTTCATTTTGATTGTTTTGACTTGCAGGTACCAAAACTAGCCTAGCCCAACCTACCAAACTCAAAATTCAGAGCTCAGGAAGGAGTATTTCACTTGGAAAAATTGCCCCCGATGTGTGACAGGAAGGGTGCGGCTTTCAGGGACGACATACGCACATTGTGCACGCTACAAGTCTCATTAATCTGCACATTTTGTGCCCTCTGCGCGCCTGTCAGAACTGCAACCTGAGCATATGTCCAATTTTTTCACATTGTAAGGATTTTTCATGAATGGTTTGAGGGCCCATAGCCTCCACATTGTAGTTTCCTCCACTTTATAAGGCAACTACACTCCACTTAGAGTCCTTTCCCATAATAAATGTTAGCTAACATAGGCACTTAGGGGTTAAAAAGAATCATTATTCTCCTCTTTTTCTTTGTTTCCGCATGGATGGCTCATTTGGCTTGCAAAATTTTAAGTTGAAGAGTATTTATTTATACACAATCACCTAAATTGGGACTAGAAGTTAACTTTCAAACTCAAGTATGATCGTCCCCCGCACCCTAGTGTGATCTCGGGAATCAGAAAGGTGGTTAAAGGGGGATTTCATCTCCCTTAAAAAATATTTAGGACAAGACAAAGACCCCCAAGGGTTCCTCTTAGTTTTTGAAATCATATTAAAGCTTTGTAAAGGCCCATACATGCCCGCATGTTTGCAATCTTAGGATAGTTTATAAATTCTTTCTTAGTTTAACTAGCACTCTAGGAAAGTTTAAAGATCAAAGTAATGAGCCCATACATTCCCACATGACTCCAATTCTAGGATAGTTTCAAATCTTTCTTAGTATAGACAACATTTTAGGGAGTTTAAAGGATTTGTAAGGACTCACATGTCCACATTGCTAGTCTTTTAGGGATTTAAATATTCCACAAGGTTGTACCAAAGACACATAGTAAGCTAGGTAAGAATATTTGTAAGGACCTCAGGAAGTCCACATGTTGCAATCTCACACTTAACTTATTAAAATCTTTGAACACTTTTCACTTTCTTTCACACAAAGCCACTCCTCACACACATAATTTCTATTAGAATAGTGGAGGTCGAAGTAGGATTTCTCCAAAGGAATTCCAAAAGGCCCGACTACTTCTTTATAAATTATCCACACTATGTTAAATCAAATGGGATTGGTCCACGACCCCAATCTCTCAGCCCACCACATATAACAAAATTCTAAGAACGCATTAAATTTTCCTCCACAGGAGGTGCCAAAAGAAATTTTTAGTTTAGGTAGGATCTCAGGGGTAGGCATCCAAATAACCCCTCGCTATCAGGTTCTCACATTTTCAAACAATATCGATTGACAAATAGGGGGCTTTAAAATCCTCCAAGTCAAGTGTTCCTACACCATAAGGCAGGGAGATACCCGTGAAGGGTCGAAGGCTGAGTTCCAGTTTTTCTGCGCATCCCTCCTTGAGTCACCCAACTCTTTTGAGGGCATTCAACTCATGACCCATTTCTGAGGCCGAAAATCTAAATGTCGCACTTTGACTGAAGTGACTAGTTACCAAAGATAGGACACCCACCCAGGTGGTGATTGTGGGTTGCAATAGCACCTTGATCAGATTTTGTGTGGCTATTGGGAAATATGGACAACTCTTTCAGGATATGCACCCTCTACCCCTCATTATAACTGATTAATTCAACCTTCACTGGTTCCTCTACCAGTGGTTTTATACCCTACTATTGAGTGTTATTGGAAGACCCAATGTTATTTTAGAGGAAGGACGATATGTCTTTTAGGACACGAGCATTTGTTTTTATTATTCCCCTATGCAGAAAAAATTCACCTATCCACATGCTTGTTTATTTACAGTTGAGGTATGTATGTTGTTCATTTGATTACATGAAATTGTGAGTGATACTATTTTGTGAAGGTGAAAAAGATACAAATCTCTTGTTCATTTATTTCTCTCTTTTCACCATTTGCACACATCCACTTTTCTAGTTAGAACCATAGGAGAGCCACATATTCCCCGTCGTTCTAGATGCTTGTAGGATCTCCCTCCTATTATATGAGGAGTCCCTAGTCTTATTGACTCACCAACTCAACCATCTCACACCCCGGTGAGTGCTAGTGTTTTGGGGTCATCTTTACTTGGTTCCACTTCGATTGGGTCCAATTCCCAAGTCCATCCATCTATTAGTTCTCCTTCACAAGGAGGCGGTGGTCAAACTTCTTCTCAAAGAGGAAGTACAAACCCACCAAATCCCTCTCAAGGGACATGTCCATTACCTACAGACACGATGGCTAGAACTAATCCTCCACAAAATACTCCTATTCCATACTTGGCATCCATTAACAGTCATGATTTAACCAAACTCACGAATGATCCCATTTTGCATGATCCCACATGGCCCAATATGCCTACAAAATTGCCTTCAAATATTCCAAAGTTTGAAGGAAAACCAGGGGATGATCTCGCCAACCATGTTAAGACATTCCACCTATGGTGCTCATCAAACAAAATCATGGATGATTCCATCCTCTTAAGGTTGTTTCCATGAAATCTCATGGGTTCATCAGCCAAATGGTATGTGGATGAAAAATTAGGGTCCCATGTTCCTTTTGAATCATTGGCCAAGGCCTTTTTGTCATTTTTCCAACTACCAATTCATCATGATATTGGCTTATAACTTCTCTCTGATTTCAAACAAACCCTTGCTATCCATATAGCCAACCACATCCATGAATGGAAATGACGAAGTAGTCTGTGCAAAGAAGAAACCACCAAAGAATAATGTCTTGATTGGTTTCTCAAATCACTCGTCTCTGTTATTTCCAAGGATGTAGCATCCACTTTTCCTCAATCATAAGAGGAAGCCATTAGCAAGACCCAACAATTTTACCTCATCTATTCACAATCAAGTTACTTATACACAGTATTTCCTCATGCACCAAGACCCATACCATTTGGCCATGACAAACCTGGGATGTCCCACTTTGCAGATGGGTTGATTGGTTCTATGACGCACTGCAAGCCTTATAGGAACCCGTCACCTATTTATGGTGCACCTCAGTATCCACAACCTTATGGAGGGACATCATATNTGTTCCCCCTCAACCTGTTGGGGGGACCCCCACCGATACCACAGATGAATCTGGTCCCTCAATCAAGTGCGGGTCCACCCCCAACCCCTACATGCGATCATAACATCTGTGGAGGTACTTCAACTTCCTATACGCCATATGGATCATCTCCATAAAGAAATCCATATTTTCCATTTCCTGGTCCTCCTCAACCGGTTTCTCCTCCACCAGGACAACCACATGTCGGCATTAACTTTGTTCAACCCTCTCCCATTCAATGGGTTCATACTTTTGAACACTTGAATACATAAAATTTGTCCTATGAGATAAATAATTCCAAGAAAAAAGGAAAAAATTGAAACAATAATAACCCGATACCAAGAGGAAATAACCCCCAAAAATATTGTCCCGCTAAGGGAAATCATAATCAAGGCAACCAAAACCCCCAAGGGGGAAACAATAAAAATCAACCACGACAAGGGAGGAACAATAAATTCATAAATAACTTCCCCTATTCTCTATGTGGTCAGTATGGACATTACACTCACCACTACCCCCAAATTGTTGATTACAAATAGATGAAAGCATCCATGAACACACAAAATCCTCCGGCAATACCTGCCCCCCAGAAATCCCCACAACACTATTTGCAACCACCACCTCCAACTTTGTTGTAAAACCCTATTCCACACCCAGGTGTGATGAATAACCAACAAGAGGTACACCCTTCTCCACCACAAATGGGGAAATATCAAAACCCAGGTCCCATTCAACCCGACAATCCGACCAATAGTAATATCCTCCTCACTAGCAAAGAAGAGATTCTTATGCAAACCCACAGTCCTCAATACGACATGCCTCTTGAATCTAAATCAACCACCCCAGAAGCGGATCTAGGTACAACCGGACAACCATTGATGATTCTACGCCCTAACATTGAACAAAACCCTCGTATACCTCGCATTATGTTATGACAGAATGTCAATAATCCTCATGCTAGGGAGACCCATAACTATAGCCTCGTTGAAAACTTAACAAAGTCTCTTGTAGCCATGTATGTATTGGAGTTCCTCCGAAGCCGTCCATCTCAACGGAAATCCTTTCTTTCCGCCTTGGGGAAATTCAACCCAACTGATACTCGACTCGTCACCTTTGATCTAGATAGCGGAGAACCATGCCTCCCTGCCTTGGTAGATTTCCAGATACCAGTTAAGATCTGGAACATCACAATTCACTAATGCATCATTGATGAAGGTTCATCCACATGCATCATGTCCAAAGTCGTATGGAAGCAACTCGACTCACTGTAGCTAGTACCATATTCCATCACCCTGAGAGCTTATGACAATCCAACATCATCCCCTGAAGGGATCTTCCAAAATGTCCCTGTCGAACTTGGGGGAAAAACAATCTTGATTGACATTGATCTTATCGATGCCCCATTTGATTACAATATCTTGTTCGGACATAGCTACATGTATGCTATGAAGGCAATATCTTCTTCTATGTTTTGAATGATGATGTTCCCCCATAATGGTAAAATCGTCACCATCAACCAAATTACACATTATGAGCCTAATCATTCCACCAACATTGATAAAATCCTCCCTCTTGTCTGTGCTAGCTCAGATGCCTTTTCATTCATCGACATCAGCCCTAGAATATTCAAAATCCCATCCTTGTTAGTGACTTATCACAAAGCATCACCTCTCCTCACCCCACCTACTTTAGCACAAGTGTGTGTAGTTTCCTCTAATGGAATCGATATCGAATACACTACACCTCTCATGGAGTCCCCTCCCCACATCGAAGTTTCTCCAGTCGCAGAACTATTACCCTAACAATTCCCTGAGATCACCACTGCACCACTTGTACTAGATTCCCCCCTCCCCCCCGAGGGGCCCATCCGATTTCTGAGATAGTCCTCCAAGCCCTTACCTAGATCCCATTTTTCTACCCCCCACCTAGATTCCAAGCTGTAATGTACCTCAAAAAAACTGTCGCAATTTTTTTTTTGTTTGTACAATTATCCTTGCATAGTTTCAAGGTTCAAGAAATCCAGTCTTCTGATATAAAGATTGAGTCTGAAAGTTTGTTAGAGACATTATTGTCTTTGATTGTCTTTACTATGCAACTTAAAACTTCCTAGTCGATGATACAATGAGTGTATACTCCTCCCTTCAATGTTATTAAAAGTCTTGTAAAAATTATCAATATTTTCTTATTTGATGATGTCTATAACACCAACACAGGTTTAACTATATGAGTGAATTGTAAATAGGTATGTTACTTCCATACCTCCAATTGGGGAAAGATTCTCCAATCAACACACAACAACTCCTGAAATTGCGAAAAGTGACCAGCATGTCGGGAATTTAGAGTTCGGGATTTCACGAGTACAACAACCAACATCAACGCACAACAACTCCCAAAATCGCAAAAAGTGACCATTTCGGGATGTGAATACAACAGCTAACATCAAACCACAACAACTCCCGAAATCGCGAAAAGTGACTAGCATTCGGGATTTTGGAGTTCGCAAATTCGCGAATACAACAGCTAATATCAACAGATAGAAACCTCCAAAATGGGAAACAAAGGGAAGGTTGGACTAGTGCTTCAGGATTTTTGGGGTTTGAAACTTCATGAGTTCAAGTGTCCCAAACTTCAACATATACGAACTTTCGAAATGCGAAAAGGAAAAGTGGGGCCCGCATTTCGGGTTTTCGGGGTTCGAGACTCGTGAGCTCAAGTACCCAAACAACAACATATGAAAACTTCAGAAATGCGAAAAAGGAAAAGTGGGGCCCACATTTTGGGGTTTCGGGGTTCAATACTTCGTGAGCTCAAGTGCCCAAACATCAACATAAACAAACTTTCGATAAGCGAAAAACAAACATGCCTAGCACTTCGGCATTTCGGGATTCAGAATCCCACAACTTCAAAAGCCAAAACATCAAACACAAACAATTCCCAAAATTACGAAAAGGAAAGTGGACTAACATTTTGGGATTTTTGGATTCAGGGTTTCAGGGTTTCAAATGCCAATCAACCACATAGAACAACTCCTGAATTTCTAAAGGTGAAAGGATGTGGGATGAACACTTCAGGATTTCGAGATTCAGGGTTTCGGGTTTTCAAAAACCAAACAAAAATACAAAACAACTCCCGAATTCCAAAAAGTGAAAGGATGTGGGACCAACACTTTGAGATTTCGGGATTCAGGGTTTTGGGTTTTCAAAAACCAAACAACAATACACAACAACTCCCGAATTATGAAAAGTGAAAGGATGTGGGACCAACACTTCGGGATTTCGAGATTCGGGGTTTCAAGGTTTCAAAAGTCAACATCCAATATACAACAACCTTTGAATTGCGAAAAAGATAGTAAAGTGGGACTCGCACTTCGGTATTTTGGGGTTTGGAAAAGCAAGGGAACTTTGCATAAGTGTAACCCGCAAGTCCCGAATGTCGAAATTCACATTATTTTCATAGCTCTAAGATTTTTGCCTTGTATTGGTATTCTTACTTTTGTTCTATGAAAACAGTAGGGGTAGAAGGATTCTATATCCGTTTACCTGACAGAATTCCGAAAATATAAACTTATGAGTTTATACGCACAGAAGGGCAGAAAGGATAAAATTTTATGTATAAGGTAAATTCTATAATATTCACTTAGCCTCTTTTAATCAATGCATTAAACGCCAACAGTACTAGATCTGTGCATCTATGTAAATACATGATTAAGAATATCATTCCATCAGAGATTGGTCATTATAAATGATGTTCCGAGGGAGATTTCCTTCACATATATTCCCCACAACAAATAAAATGGAAAACGTTACAGTTCCGATTTAATCAATACAATGCATCAGAAAAATCATTCAGACAGAGAATGGACATCATTCTAGTTCGGATTTAATATGACATCGAGGTAAAAACATAGCCATTCATAATAGAGAGGGGTAGATCAACATATTTGAATCCAATCCGTAGGAAGAAAAAGGGAAAAACCACGTTTCTCCAAACCATAGAATAGGGCAGCCAAAGTCACTTGACCGATTCACCCCCTAGCCTAACCATGAATCCATGAGGGAAAACTTGGAAACTCCTCCTCAACAATGTCCTTCAATTCCAACAGTTATCCTCTTGCCTCACACTTACTTAATAGTGCTCATAACAACAAGGCGATTCTGTTTGAGAAAGCTCCTCTTGCCTCACACTCAATCTGTAGTGTTCATAGAAGCAAGAGAGCTCAGAAATCCTTTCCCAGCATACTTGGCAACGTCCTGCCTCCTCGCATATGCTATTTATCCATTTTTTTGCCCAGGTCTTTTCCCTCTTTTGGGGATGTTCACAGATTTCTTAATCCATGATTGTTAGGGGCTTCCAATGGAAAAATATCTAATTTTCCACTTGTAATCATCAGCCCAGAGGCAGTTCCAACTTGTTCCCCACTCATGGAGTCATGGTCAGCTGATTTTTTAACATGGTTGTTCCATTTGTCCTCCTGCAATTAATATAAATATTTTATTGTGATACAAGTGTGATAGTCAAATAGTTAGTTGAGTCCAACCAGGTCTCTGCCCAACAGTCACAATAATTAAATAAATTATTAAATTCGAAATTCGTAATTTCCATAAATGGAAAAAAAATTCAAGATTCGAATTTGCCAAAAACGGAAATAAATTTCCAACACACAAAAATAAAAATATTTATTTTTGGGGGATGTCCCAGAAGAATTCTTGGTAGCTACAACCCTTACCCTTCCTAAAATGATTCTTGCCATCCTTGTATGGTATCTTCATCCACCCACTATGGTTTCTACACCATCTCTCCCTCCTTAGAAAGAAGGATTACCGATGCAGATTCTAGTACAGGCTCCTGCCGCACCACCCTCACCCCCAATTTTTAGCACCACTGCCACTGCTGGGGGAAGACAGAGAAATAATGAGCCCGCAACTCTGCCCCCTCCTCGAGCTCAACCTCCTTGTGCACTATGTGAAAGGGATGGAAACCCGACTATAATATGTTCTACTCTTCCCAAGTTACGCAATCTGATCCAGGGCCCTAGAGGAACCACATTTCTTGCCACTCCACCAATTACATATATTGCTACTATGGAGTCCCCTAACACATGAAATAAATGGTTGTGAACAAAATTTGCTTGTGCCATCTGTTCAGAATATGTCCATTACACCCATCAATGCCTAACTCTACCTCAATTTCGCCAAACCTTCGCTGCAATACGCCAAACATATTGATCAGAGCCCTCTCAGGCACTCCCTACTTAGGATCACATTACTAATATTCTATATCTTTCATCGTCTGTACTCGAGCGAACGCGGTACCCTCCGCAATATTGAGACATTCACTTTATGTCTAACGGTCCCTCACACCCTATACACAATATCCCATCTACGTCCTCACCACTTGAGAAAAATAATTCTTACCCATTGAAAGTGTCCCCTGTCACCTCCCATGATCCCCTATATTCTTTCATTTTTCACTATGACAAAGATATCCTAGAGGAACTCACTACCCCTGATTGTGTGTGGAATGCACTCCATCATCGATCAGTGTTTATTTCACAGGAGGCCTTCCACCCTCTTATCCAAGCCTCCTTATGCGCAATCGAAACCAAGGATTTTATTCCTTCGGGGCATATAGACTGGTTCAGAAATCCTATCCCTTCCCATGACGATTTTGAAGAAGGAAACATGGCCAACATCTCCCCCACTCTCAAAATTGACATTTCCATTAAACCGAGAATCATAGAAGAAATCACCATTGGCGTCGCATGCTCCCCTGAAGAACTCACTGCTTACAAAGATCTCTTTCAGGAATACTGGGATATTTTTTCTTGGTCATATATGAATATTCCTGGCCTCGATCCTTCTATCGCCGAACATCAAATCGACACATGGCTCAATGTCGCTCCAATTTGTAAAAATCAATTTCCCCTTCACCCATCAAAAGCTGCAGATATCAAAGATGAAATTGACAAGTTACGCGTTGTTGGGTTTGCTTACCCCATTGTATACACTTCTTGGGTCTCCGACACTGTCCTCGATAGCAAAAATTAGGGAACTATTCACATCTGCACCAACTTTCATGATATCAACCATGCTTGTCCCAAAGACAAATTCCCCACCCATTTCATCGACAAAATCATCGATGACTGTGTCGGTCACGAGGAACTTTCCTTTATGGATGGGTTCTCTAGATACAATCAAATCTAAATCCACCCAGCAGATCAGTAAAAAATTGCGTTCACAACCCCTTGGGGTACCTTTGTTTATCATGCCATGGATTTTGGTCTAAAAAATGTTGGTGCTATGTTCCAATGGGCCATGACCTATGTTTTTCATGATCTTTCTCACATCATCATTTCTTATTTGGACAACCTCATTGCTCAATCCAAAAATCAAACCCAACATTTACATGCCTTACGCATCATTTTCCAACGGTGTCGCCAATATAATATTCGCTTGAACCCCCTCAAGTGCATATTTTGAGTCACTCTCTGGTGCCTCCTTGGGTTCATTGTCTCCCAACATGGCATCACTGTGGACCCCCTTAATTTCCAAGCTATCACAAAAATTCCCCCACTGAGGAATTTACGCCAACAACAAAGCCTACAAGGCAAAGACAAATTTTTACGTCACGTTGTCCCAGACTACGCCACTCATGCGCATGGTTTTCTCCACCTACTATGCCATGATATCCCATTTCTATGGGATGAACATGCTCAATCCACTTTTGATGATTTGAAAGCCTCCCTACCCAATGCCCCTTTAATAATCCCCCCAAACTATGATGTTGATTACATCCTCTACTTATCAGCCTCAGTTGTCTCATTAGTAGGAGTCCTCGTCCAATTAGGGGATGACAGGCATGAGCATGTCATTTACTACATTAGTAAAAAACTTTTAGGGCCACCCTTGAAGTATAATCATGATGAGAAACTTGCGTTAGTAGTTGTCCTCACAGTCCAAAAAATGCAACATTATATTCGGCTTCGAACTACCAAATTTGTAGCAGATTCCAACCCCATGTAGTAATTGCTTAGTCAACGACAGATTAATGGAAAATTTTCTTGATGGATCGTTATCCTACAAGGATACAAACTAGAATTATCTACTCCCAAAAGCAAGAAATCTCTCGTCCTCACTGAACTCATTATGAATTTTCCCTTAGATGCAAAATCATCCCCCATCAATGAGGATTTCCATGATAAAAACCTCTTCGTTATCCCCTCTAATGACCCTTGCTATGATGACCTCCTCATCTACCTTTGTACAAAGAAGTTTGGGTCTCATATCTCTTGAGACGATCGTCGACTTATTCACCATCAGGCCCCCTGATACCTTCTCATCAGAGACATTCTCTATCGACGAGGGACAGATACCATTCTTCAACAATGTCTTACCATCGATGAAGCCGACAAAGTCTTGAAGGATTTCCACAATGATTCTTTCGGTGGTCACCTTTCGGGGATGTCCAACACCCAAAAAATAATTCGAGCAGTGTACTTTTGGCCCACTTTGTTTCATGAATACATACACACTGTCAAGCGATGCGACAAATACTAGCTTTATACAAACAAAGAACGAGCTCCACCAGCTCTTCTACACCTAGTCATTGCAGTCGACCCCTTATGTAAATGGGGCATAGACTTCATGACTTTCCATCCTCCATCCAGTAATGGAAACAAGTACATTTTCATGGAAGTCGATTACTTTACCAAATGGGCTGAAGCCATGCCCAGATTTAACAACACTGTTGAAACAACAACGCATTTTTTCTTCAACCAAGTCATTACTTGATTTGGATTCCCACTACAGTTAGTGTCTGATCATTGTAAACACTTTGAGAACAAGATCTTTGTAGAACTCTCCTCAAATTTAGGCTTCACCCATGAATTCGACTCCCCATACTACCCTTAGTCCAATGAGCAGGTCAAGGATTTCAACAAATTCCTCAAAACCATGCTACAATGTGTAGTCAACAAACATAAGACCAACTCGCATCATATGTTGTTTTTCTCTTTATGGTATTATTGCACGGCAGTAAAAACTGCCACCAGATTTACACCTTTCCACCTTGTCCATGGGATAGAATCCACCCTCCCTATCGAGTGAGAAATCCCCACATTACGCACTACCATTGAGCTATTACCTGAAACTGCTCCAATGGAGAAACACTTTCTGCCTTATAGTCACTTGATGAAGATCGACGATCTTCATTACAACACAATGAGGCAGCTAAAAAACGGTCCAAATCCACCTTCGACTGCCATGTCAACCTTCTCTCATTCAACAAAGGTGATCTCGTGTTAGCCTATGATATCTCCCACGATACTCTTGGCCATGGGGAATTTGAGTCATTATGGCATGGAACATACATTGTCCAACACTTCCTCACTAAAGGTGCCTACATCTTGGCCTCTCTAGAAGGCTACCCTCTCAAAGAACCCATTAACGGGTTCTACTTAAAAATGTTTTATGCCTAAGCGTAGCCCCCTTTCCTTAGGTTTTTCTTTGTACACATTTGTATAGATTTTAGTCTTCTTTATCACCATCATTTCTCATGCCTAATATACCATCTGTGTTATTGACAGATGCATCATCCATCATCCTACCACATCTGTTATGCTGACTGTGCCATCCACTGGACTTAGAATCTCTCTTCGACCGCTTGGGCCGTCTATACCCCCTCATATGTACTTCTCCACTCCAGTGGCATATGTTTGGGCTGGACCACCAACAACCAATTTGAATATGACATCGTCATTGGTGTCCTCGCTGAGGCCAATCACCGCCACATTCGTCACCTTAGCATTTTATTAGATTCTCAGCTTGTCGTCATGCATCTCAACAACGTATATCGGGTTGACGATCCTTGCCTCTTTCTCAAATACCTACAAGTTGGAATCCTATCTCACAAATTTGATTCCATCACATTTACACATATTCTAAGACAACTCAATCAAGTAGAAGATCACATGGATAACCTAGTATTAGGTTGAAATTTATCACATTAACAACATTTTATACATAACATCATACATTTGTCACAACACATGGAAAATACATCATACATATAAACATAACACACAAATCCATGCATGATAAAAATATATGCATATATATATTTCATCGAAGGTCATAAGTGTTTACAAAAAATATATATGTACAATTTCCCGTAGGCTCATGAATCCCCCCACCCCTATGAGTAAAAAAAGGGGTATCAAGTACCCTATACAAAATCGAGCTCCCAATCTCGTACATAAAGAAATAATGACACTCAAGGTTCCCCCAAATCTCCCCCCCAGGTCCTTTTTCAGTTGGAGGCGCCCCACCAGTTGGGGGCCCTCCAGGTCCAGGAGGCAGCTGACCAGTCATCCCTGCCCCTGCCACTATTTCTCAACAGAGGTTCGCCACTCTGCTAGGAATCCCATGCACTTCTCTAGGACCTCCTCGTCCTGGATGTGGGCCCACATGCCCTCAGGCACACCCTGTAGAACCTGTTCGAAACATCTGTGCAGGTCCTCCAGCATCACCCCAGGATCTGCCTGCATCTCTCTCGCTGGTCCAGCACCAACATCATCTCTATTCCACCTCTGTCCAACCCTCGGCTCTACAGGAGATGGTCGAGTTGGACCCCGATGAGATGGCTCCCAGAAAATGTCCATCTCCTACCCTTAGGGTCCCACATATGCAAAAAAACACCATAGATAGTGTCAGCATCCATATACATATATAATCAATGCTATCTATCGAAACCACATAACATCATAATACAACACATAAATCATCAATCTGAGTCCTCCCATGGAGGCAACACCATGTCTAGATCATGTCTATAGTCCATACCTTCATATGGATTCTTTAAGATCACCTGTGGCATTTGGTGCCACACTCGAGCCACTGTGGTAGTGAAATATTTTCCACCCTCCCCGCCTCCATGTTGGGCCAACACATGGGCCCATCGCATCAGTTGCCACTCTCGTCGCCCTGTGGGCACAAGTAGGATCCTTGGGTGAAACAAAGGCACCCTCTCTAAGAACTAGGCCACCAGAACGGACTCGAAAGAGAAGTCACTAGAGTTGGCTCGCCGACACCGGTGCAACTATCCCATCATCTTGGTGTGCCTAAGCACACCCCATGCAAACTAAGTCCCCATCTAGGACTTTCTCTACAACCCTCAGTTGACCTCTAGTGATTCTCTCAGTAGCTAAGGATCCATAGATCTTCACTACAATTGTTGTAGTACACTTTGTAAGGAGGTCATCAATCACATCGATATGAGTGATTGAACTCGACATAGGGTTCGTCTCAGTGTAGTGGTGTGCATCTAGGTCACCCACTCGATCCTCCCCCAATAGTTGGGGATCGACAAGTAGGGCCATCCCATGGAATGGGAGCCCCGTAAAGAAATATACATCCTCTCTAGCCGACAAATTCAACTTCTCACCTCTAACTATGAAGCAGTACAGATCAATGCTCCACATCACAATCAAGTACCGCAGCAGGAACTCCTGTGATCGTATTAGGTGGAAGTCGAAGAACTTGAGAAACTCGCAGGATGCCAAGTGTCTTTGCATGCCTGAGTTCTCTCTCACCACCTCTGTAACTAGCCCCAGTCATGCTCTCTCCAGTGGACTTTCATGGTGTTGTATACACTGTTGATCACCTGCATCCACCAATAAACATTTGATCAACCTCATCCTCCATAAAAAAACATCAAAATACCAAAAATTACAAACTCTAAGCCTTTCCTACAGTGTACGGATTTTACTCAGACAGTTACACACATGTGCACACCTATTCTTTACATAGCTACGCACTCATGCGAAACTTTCCAAGAAAAAACCACGCATGAGTGTGCGACTGTCATTCTGATAGGTGCGCATCTCATGCGCGCCTATCTTCCCAACCCCTATTCCCACATGCGTGGTTGTGTGAAGCAAAACAACACATTATGTGAGGGAAAGTGAGTTATACCCATGCACATATGCACAGGTATTCCTCCTTTTCCCGTGCACTAGTGAGCCCTTACCCTAAAAACCCCATGTATGACTCTTCGTACAGGCCCTACCTACAAACTAGGAAATTAACAAAATGCGGGATGATAGGACCACTAACCTGTCTCTCGTTGCTCCCATATCGGTAGCCTCATGCTCCCGCAATCTTGAAATATCTTCATAGCTATGTTGTCAACTCAACAATAGTGACAGGTACGAATGAGATGGTATTATGGGCCCACCAGCCATATATAGACCCTTTTTCCCAGCTTCCACACTTTGTTAAGGGAGCCCAGAGCCTCCATTTTTCAATCTATTCTTAGCCATGGGATCCTGGTCCTACTATCTACACAGTCACATTCCCCAGGTCTCCATCTGCACTTGGCCCTAGATGATCATTTTTCTCATGTCACATTCAGGTACGCATGCTCACTTTCAATTTTATTAAACATTTGTTATATATTCTTTATCATCAGATATTGTTCACATCACGTATTTGGTTTTCATATGCAGGTACCTGTTCCACCATATTACATCCCCTTCAAGTATACGTTCGACACTTCCATGTAATTATTCCCTCTATAAATAAATTTCATATCCCATTCACACCCTCATACATTTACCTTTAGGGTCCTTACATCTGACTCTACAGTACCTTTACCTCTGTCGCATTTAGGTACTGTCAACTGGTAGCACTTCCCCCCACATGAGTTGTCCCATTCATAGCTCCCCTTGGCAACTTGAAACTCATCTTGAGTTCACCCCATAGAGATGGAAGTCCTGATAGTCTTATGCACGTCTGATAATGAACCTCATACTTCTTCTTATCATATTTCTAACCTTCCTAAGAGACTCCCAGGTCATATCATCTTGATCCTATTAACTGCACCTCTGCAATTTCATTATCCCTCCATCTCATACACCATCACCATCTGAATATTTTCCTCCATTCATTTTCCTCAAACAAAAACCCACCGATGGGGCCCCCACCCTCCACAAAATCTCTTTCACAAACTTGTGCCCTAAACAAGCCAAGCCATCTTTCACTGGGGCACCGGTTTCTGTATCTCTATACTCAAGCCAAATTATTCTTTATTTCTTTTGTAATTGTAAAAATCCTTTGTTTCCAACATATATTTAGATTTTCCTCACCATCCTTGATGGCCTTTCCTTCCTTGGAAAAGCAACCCATGTCGCCCTTGGTTAGGGAATCCACTCTTTTTATTATTATTATTATTATTATTCCAACATCATTCATGGGCCCCAAGTATCCCAAGTCCATATACACATGATATTTGAGTTTTTCCACTTTGTTAGCCTCTGGCAGTGTTTAACCCCATATCTATTCGTCCCCCTAACACTAGATCCCCTTTTACGGTTGTTGTCAATGATCCTTCAAAATTCCCCAACCAAGGGCAATCTTGAGTCTCACATCATCTTGACTTCGTTCATGCTACCTGTCAGTACTTGATATCATCTATTACTCAATGGATTTCAAGAAGCCCTTTGCTTCTTGGCATCGCATCTCCCTTCCTGTCGACATCAAGATAGTTTCGATAAGGGCGACAATATCTTGACTCTCATTACATTTTCAATCTGGAGTCTTGGATGGCACATAGAGACTCATCATTTCTTTATGATTCCATTGACCCCCATGAAATTCGACTTAAGAAAAATCTCATGTTACGGTGGGTATTACTATGTGACTATTGTATTTTTTTAATATCAGTCGAAGACCCTTGAATTTATTAGGCCATCAATTCCTATGAGTCCTCGACGATTCTTACAGTCGTCCTCGACTCACTTCAGAGGTATTTCACCATTCAGAATTGTCATCTTTCGTTATCAACCACTCCTGAGGGAGATGCAGTCATCTACATCGGCATACATCTTTAGTTACAGTCTCACATTTTGGTTTCATGACATGATCATGGGGCATGTCTGCCTCGTTTGTACACAAATTTTATTTTTTCTCCCTAGAGAAAGGTTTGGGTCCCACATTTTTCCCTCTCCCTCTGGTGGATGCCTATTGCAGTTCCTCTCTTCACTCTTCATTAAAATGACACTTTCAACAAAAGAAACATTGATGTATTTTAGATATATGTATGCTCCTAACCTCACACATCAAGGGGCATCTGTTATCACTAAAATATCGTCCACAACATTGCACACAATGGTTAAGGAAAAATATCAATGCCAACAGCAATTAGTCCACCTACAACACCAAAAATGTATCCAGAAGGAAAACAAATATATAGTTGGGTCAAAAATTGAAGTGCGTAAATTCACAAAAGGAGGTGCACACATAGTGCATAGCATGCGTGAGACAACACAACCCTCAAATAGCTCTATGTGCCAAATACACGACTGTCTAAAGAAAATCTGTGCAATTCCATGAATGGTGCATTTATGAATATTATCGGCCCCTCAACCGCTTATAGTCTGACCCCCAAAGTGATTTGACATTCATATCTGAGAGAAATCTATCTTGGAGGTTGTTCAAGGGATAAAGAGTGCCCTAAAAGGCCCCTTGTTCACACTATGAACCAATTACATTTTTCCATGAATGGATGTTATAAATAAGAGCCATGGGTGTGCTAAGAAACCAAGATCTTCAAGGTATTGTTATGTTGCAATAATTCTTCCTTGAGAATCCTCTTTTCTCTTTGAATCCTTCAAACACCATTTCAATAGGCCACTCCACCCACCTCTTGAGGGAATATGCATTTTTTTTCTTCACCATTTTCCATTTCTTCCATTGTAAGAGAGAAGAGCTCTCAATTAGGGAACTCGAGATACCTCCCAAGGAGGAAGAGGGGACTCATAATTCCTTTCCTTTCTCTACATTTTTTTCCTACTAATCTATTGATCCATTGGTAGCATTATGTTGCCCATTGTTTGATTTTCATGGTTCTAAGTTTCTCTAGATTTCTAACATTCATTTCTTATTTGTTTTAGTTGTATTTATTTGTTTTCATATGTGTTTGGATTATTTAAACCACTCACAAAATTTTGTCTTGTTTAGAAGACTTATCTAAACATGCAAGTGTTGTTGTTTTGCACACCCAAGTGACAAAACCAACACAACAAAAATATTTCCATGTCTCTGCAAAATTGCAAAAACTTAAAATTTTTGGATTTAAATAGAAACAATCTATTAGGGAAAGTGCCTGAATGGATTGGGAATCTTTTGATGCTTTGCATACTCATTCTTAGATCAAATAATTTTGAAGGTGAGATATCAATGCAGATTTGATACCTTCAGAAACTCCAAATTATCGACCTGGTAATGAACCATTTGTGCGATTTGATGCCACAATATCTTTCAAACTTATCAACAATTATGGATAATGATTTCACTAGGTCAAGGTCTCAGTCGATCAAGGATAGTCCCATACAGATGTAGTTCATTCAAGGATAGTCCCATACAACATGCCGTACATTTTCACCAGCCTTTGGAGTGACACTTCTATGGATCTCTCGGGAAACAATCGTACGGGTGACATCCCAAAGAATATTGGATATCTAAACTGTCTAAGGGTTTTGAATCTATCACATAATAATCTTACGAGACAAATTCCCCAAGAATTCGACAGCATGGTCGATTCATAAGCTTTAGATATGTCAGGTAACTGGTTAGAGGGGAAAATACCTGTAGCATTTGCATATCTGAACTCGTTGGGCTTCTTAAACCTATCGAGTAATAAAATATCAGGGAGGATTCCAAATGGCTGTCACTTTGACACATTTGAGGAAACTTCATTCTCGGGTAATTCATAGTTGTGTGGGCTTCCCCTTACAAGAAACTGCAATGAACACACTCGAGAGGAGGGTGAATATTGCGACAAGGCTATGCATTGTTTGGAATCATGGGAAGTTGGGTTTGGATATGGATGGGAAATAGGATTTGGAGGTGTGATTGGAGCATTAGTTATCAACATGCGGCTCAGGAGGAACTATTTTCATCTTTCTCATAGCTTTATGGCATCTTTTGAATAATAGTGTCGGGTATATAACAAGAAAATATTTATAGTATTAGAATAAAAATTTCAAGGTAAAACCGAGGGTTTCCAAATTTAATTAACAGACTCTAATCAGGTATAAATTTGACTGACACACTCTTATTCGTCAAGTAATTTTTTATGACGTTTTATTTTTATTTTTTCCTGTCATTTAAACATTATGTGTCATATGTGTTTTTATTTTTTCCTGTCATTTAAATATTATGTCTCATATGTTTTTTTTTTCATTTTTATTGTAAATAGAAAAGCATCTGAGGCACAACATAAATTTTTTATGAAATTGCATTTAACATAACATCATCAAATTTTTTCACATGGAATACAACACCATTAAAAACATAAACAAATTTTTTTAACATATTACCTTGATATAACAGTTTGCACACGGTTTCAATTTTGAAAATCACCAAATAAGAGGTTCCAACTTTTTTCTATGCCTCAATTCCACATACATATAATCACTATAGAAAAACAATCGAACAAACACTAAGTAGTATCCATGCAATCTGTTAAGAACCAAATATCAATATAGCATAGAAAAACCTCAGAAAAAGTACTCAACGCCTTGAAAAAGAGATAATTTAATATAATAAGCCTATTCAAGGGGGAAACCTCCTTTTACCCCCACTTAAATGTTTAAGTACAAGATGATTCAAAATGAAAATGTCTCCTTGGTATATATAGGAGACTAGGAGGTATAATTACAACTAATGGCCTAAAGTCGACATAAATAAAATAACATTACTAATATAATATGCCCCAATTAAGGGGTAATGATCCAATATTAGGGCTTAACATGCCCCTCCCCTTGAGACAAGTGTTGTCCGCAACGCTTGAGTAAATCTAGATTCTTTTGTATAGAAGACTCATCTTCCCAAGTGGAATCTTCAGCCCGTAGTTTCCTCCATTTAATGAGATACTCTAAAATGGATCTATTCCTCAGCTGGTGAATTCTTGTGTCAGTGATGGCTTCAGGATCCAATATGATTTTTCCTTCCTCGTCAAGTTCTGGAAATATAGTTTGAACTGGGATCTTGTC
>SNQJ01S0026641.1:44692-65316 GCA_010110895.2 Picea sitchensis | reverse complement strand
CAAATTGGTGTATGAGACCCCGTTGTTTGTGGGACAAGGGACCCCCCTCCGCCCAACGATTTGACTGGTAACCCTACCCCCCTCTGGATTTGAACTTCTGACCTCTTAAGAAGAAACACATGTTCTTAACCATTAGGCCCACTCAGGTTGTATATATATATATATACATACTAGTCAAATTTAACCACTCACTCTAATAGATTTTCAATAGAACATTATGTAAATAGTATGTGTATGCCTCATAAAATCAGATAGTTTATCTTGCTCTTTAATTTTTAAATTTTGGAAAAACATATAAAATAATTGAAAGAAAATTCCCTTTCAACTTACATCAATCTATCAATTGGATTTTTAAGACAATAGGGGTTTTATGATGAACATGCATGCAAAAAATTAAACATTCTTCCTAATTAAATTTGATAAATCAATATTTTAAAATAGATTGTGAGATAATTTATTAATATTATGAATACTTTGATTGTTTTATTATGTAACCTTTTTGTTTTTTAAGTTGAGAAAAAAATATAATTTGTCAATATTATAAATACTTGGACTTTTTTATTATGTAACCCTTGTGTTTTTAAGTTGATCAACGTGATTAACATTAACAAGATCAAATGATGTTTTAATTACTCAATTATTGAAATATGCAATGAGCTAATATTCTATATTCCTTTCCATTAATCAAGCGATCAAAATAAAAATCCATCTGCCAACGTTTCTCCTTAATCTAGCTATTTTGGATTAATTTAGATAATTATTAATATTTTTTTGTAATGTAACCTGGGGGTGATATCCCTAAGTGTTTTTTTGCATGTTTCCTCTGTTTTTTTTCGTTACCACATCCACAGAAAACCAAACGCTGTAATATAAATAGTTGGAAAATAGTATGGAAAATGTGGTAGGGAAGTGTGCCTCCACAGAAACAAAACTCAAATTCAGAGGAGGGAAAGCGTAGGGAAAAATTAAACGTTTTCTCACTGCATATTTTAAGGTTGATTAATCAAATTTACTTAAAAAAATTAATTTTGTTAATTGTCATAGAAATTGTTCAAATGGTAATATTGTTTAAGAAGGGTCAATTTAGAATCATCGTATCATGTCTAACATAACCTAAAAAAAAGTGCCAAATTTCTGTATGAGTTCACTTTTGCACCAATGTTTAACAGATTGTAAATAAGATCGCACTATTCCATTTTTTTGTTATCAATTTTTTTTTTAGGTGTGGAATAAATTCATGGTTAGAGTTAGAAAAAACATTGTATTGGTTGTAGCACATAATGTAAAATTTTTAGGTCACATATAATTTTATCAGCTACGTTTAATATGTCAAATAGTTTCAAGGTTTCCAAGGACCTTTTATTGTTTGTCTTCAGTCCATATTTCTCTTTTGCTATGCAATGGCATAAGACTTTCTCACCCCATCAAGTAGAATGTTAAGACTTTAAGGTTCTATCTTAAAGCCCAAACACTCATTTATTATTAGTTTATTAGTTATGATTAAGTCGGCTTAGTAATAGGTTACATCATGTTCATTTTATCTCATATGTATAAGCATGTCATATTTTCTTTTGAATTATATATATTGTAAAATGAGGTTTTTCCCTTGAAGTTGAATATATTCATTGACCTTTTAGCATTTTTAAGGCATTGAATCATATCGTTTGGTATCAAGAGAATCGATCATAGGGTTTTGTTGCTTTAAGTGAATCTTGAATTTTTTTCGGGGCCGACAAAATTTGGAGGTTAAATAGAGGACATATCAAACTACCTTTGGTAAAAAATTTAGGTTTTGGGTCGTTATGGTTTCGAAAATATAGCCTATGCAATATAGGGTTTTTTTACTCATCCTAAATTCAATTTCAAATGAGTCATCTTGGGATTTTCGCTATGAATTTTTTCTCGGAAGTTTCAGATAGTGAAATTTTGTGAAGACTGAGGAGACATGTCATAGTATAGGTGGACTAAATTTCAGTTTTTGTTTTTACTATACTTTGAAAGATATAGTCCATGGAAGACAAGGTTTGTGACTAATCCTTAAATCATATATTTTGACATTTTTGTTGTAATTTTTTTTCAATGAAGTTTTAGACTCTAAAATTTTCATGATTCTAAGTTCATAGAGTGAAGTACATGTGAAAATATTTTCAAATTTTGAATCATAATATTTTTTCATGTGAATTTTTTTTCAAATTTTGAATCATAATATTTTTTCACGAATTAGGGGTTTTTCACAATTGTTTTTCTAGTGATTTTAAGAGATTTTCCCATGGTTACCAAGCTCATTTAAAAAAAATATTAGAGACGTGTTCTTGATTCTTTAAATAATACAAGATCTTTCATTCAACAAGTATAACTATAGTTAGGGAAGAATACACAAAATTAATGCACATAGTTTCACGTGGTTGGAAACACATTGTTTCACATGGTTGGAAACAGGTTGTTTCAACTAGTTGGAAATTGCTATAACCCCTATTGGTAACACTTCATGTAGTATTTCATTAGGCAGGTAGACATAATCTCACTTACACATACCTTTGGGTATATAGGAAGCCCCCTAGGTATACTTGAAACCAGCCTTAGATTTAATCTATTTGGTTGTCTTGTTGCTATAGTAAACTGAGAACAACACTCAGGGAGACTACTCTTTAGTACATAGGTATTATGCTAGTACGAGTAAGGGCATGATGGAGCATGACATAGAGCCAATGGAGAATACTCAGTATAACATAAAATGTTGGGTTATCGTTTTTACAGCTATTTCCAAAATAAACAACACAACTTCAGACCAAAATATACAATTTTAAAATTTTCCAGTTCTAATGATTGTTTAACACATAGAATATTCAAGAATGGAAAGGGATTTCCCACCTCCAATCCAAAATCATAAAAAAATTCAATATCTCCTTGATCTTATTTAATTTAGTTGATCATTAATAATTCAAACCACAAATTAAGCATTTTAGCATTATAAAAATTGACGATTTAGGTGGTCTTATATAAGACCTATGTTGCATTGGTTTTTAGGACAAGACTAGAGAATACCCCAAATTTTTGAAGGGTCAATAGGTTGGGGACACACATACACACACACACATACATAATGTAGAATTCATCATAAACATTTATAGTTGCTTGTAGGTTTAACAGGTTATACTCTATAGTATTATGCACAACTCTTACACTTGTGATTTCTTAAAAATCTCAAGAAATTTAAAAAAGTCCAAGTAAAATTCTATTATTGGCCCCTAGACATGAACAAAATGAAGTTTAGATTTAGGAAACTTAAGTGTAACTATTTTCAATTTGTAATAAGGTCCATGAAGTTTCTATGAAACAAAATATTAGCTCTATAACATCTTGTCATCCTCATATTTCTTGTTAATGATGATTATGTTAAAAATTAAAAGAAATTCCATGTTCAATATGTTTCGTGTTGAAAACCATTACAAAACACTTTGGTTCTATAAAGAGATTAGATTCATATTTCAGATTAAGAATTTGAATGAATAGGAATTTATTCGAATGTTTAGTACCCAATCTGAGTCACTACTTTATTATTGTTTTCAGAATCCTTGAGGTTGGGGTGGTTGAAAAATTGGGCTTGAATGACTCCTAGAAACCCATGTACACTATGTTAACACTAAGATGACCCCAAAATTGAGAAGAATAAGAGCAATATCCAAAAGGATTAGTGCTTTTAAATGTTGCATTTTTTTTTGTTTTTTTAACATGGAGGATTTGCTTGATGTAATGTTGTAGATAAAAAGACAATAGTTAAATCACCATAACATCCCTAAAATATCTCCAGAACGTCCCTAAAATCTTCTTGAAACGTCTTGGGGATGACCTACAAGTCCTAGCAGTTTGTGGAATCTTCCTAAGGTTCCCCAAATCCCCAAAACATTGAAACGACAAGTAGGGTGTTTTCTTGGCAGGACAAATTAATGTGAAACATAGTCTAATATTCATTTCTATTAATAAAATGATATCTCCCTCCTTTACTTTGTCAACGAAATTACTTTACATAAGCTATAACCCTTAAAACACAAACATTTTTTTCTACAATACTTGAATGCTTCTAAGTTTACACACACCCGCACAAAGTTATTCTACACAATGATCCAAATAGTAAATATAAAATTAATGAAAGGGACTCGAGATCCCCAAAAAAATATGAAACAAACAAATTGTTTTAATCTTGCAGAACGTTAAATTTGGGGAAATGTCTAATTTTGAAAGAGAGATTTTACATATATCAATTAGAACTAAGGAAATCAATATGAAAAACATTAACTGCGTTAAAAATAATTCACAATGTGTAGGATTGTAGGTTCACAAGTAAAAATGCAACAATCAAAGGAAAAAAATCTCACAAGTCACGTTGCAACAAACAAAGGCAGAAATGGAAACGTATGGTTGGAAAACATACTTTATCGCCCATGTATAAATTCTAAAATTATTTAAGGAATAAATTCTTACATGCACGTCTTTAATAAAATGGTTTTTTTTAAATAAAGTCATTTCATGTTGCAAGTGAAGGACCAAGGTAGATTCGATTTATTCATAGATGCGACATTGAAAGTTACTCACAGCAATAATGGTAGTCGGTGCTGTGTTAATCGAATTTTGCCACTTCATTACTTTTCTTCTTTTCATCAAAAGCTTTCGATAAGCAATGTGCCCCATGACCCACGAGAACGAAGTGACATAAATGTAAGTTAGAAAAGTATGCGACTAATTATATTAAGATAAGGTTTTTAGTAGAAATTACATTCAGATAAAGTTGTAGGACAATGATTTATGTTCATTTTGGTAATTTTGTGTGGTACGTAAGGTTGGACATTTATTATATACATTTTGATTTAGAATTTTATATTTTGGGGAGACCGAGAATTGGTAAGAATTTTATGTGTAATGTTGACTTTATTTTTGTTTTCAAATGAGAAAAGTTTTATGATAATCCAAGTTTTGTGTAGAATGGAAGGATGTTTATAAAAATTTGATGTAATAATGTTATATAAATTATATCTAATTTTTAATTAATTTAAATTATTAAAAAATAAATTAAGTTTTCTATTAAATATATATTTTAAGTTTTTTATATTTACAGTTAAAAATATTTATATTTTATAAAGTATTGTAAATTTTTTTGTTAATTTGTATTTGTTTGATTTTAATCTTTAGATTCAAATCAAAAGTAAGCTACTTTTCTTTTAAAGTTTTTAAGGATATTTTTTATTTTTTTAATATTTAATAAATAAATTATTTTATAATTAAAATATATAAAGAAATTTTTTTATAAAAAAATGTTATTTTTATTTTTAAATTCAAATAAATTGAAATTAAAAAAAAAAACAATACATGATTAAACAATACGCCTTAAAACAAAAACTATTTTTTATAGATACACTATGACAAGAACATGTTGCCCTTATAACTAGATCTAAAATAACTGAAATAATTCTAACTTTGTTTTAAGATAATTACGTGCACATTTTGAAAGGAGCATGCTCTCTTCATTCATTCATGAATAAACCCAAATTTTCTTATTTTTTCATATCAAATATAAATTAAATAATTTTACTTTTTGAGAAAATTGATATATAAATGACCATAACTATATAACTACATAGTATTTAATGTTATGTATACTAAGTTTTACATTATTAAATTTAAAGTTGTTTAAATTAGATAGTGTAGAACCCAACATACAAAAAAAAATTAAATGTTTTTTACATTTCTCACACATTCTCTCTAATATATAAGGATTGATTGATTACTAATAATTTTCATTAAATTAAATTAAAGTTATTTAAATTAAATGGTATAAAACCCAATATACAAAAAAAAAAAAAAAGAATTAAATGTCTTTCTTATTTCTCACACATTCTCTCTAATATATACACATTATTCTTAATATATAAAGATTTATTTCTCACACATTCTCCTTAATATATACACATTATTCTTAATATATAAAAATTGATTAATTACTAATAAATTAAATTAAATTAAATTAAAATTAAAAGATTAATTAATTACTAATAATTTTAATTAAATTAAAATTATTTAAATTAGATGATATAAAACTCAATTTTTAAAAAAATAAAAGAAATAAAATAAACATCTTTCTTATTTCTCACACATCACATTCTGCCTAATATATACTATTCTCCCTAATATATATAGATTAACTGATTACTAATAATTTGGATTAAATTAAATTTATTTAAATTTGATGATGTAAAACTCAGCAAAATATCTTTCCTATTTCTCACAAAATATATTTAGTTTAAAAAGTCAGAAATCTTTTTCTTTTTACCTTTTAACTCAAAAGATTTGTGACTTATTCTCTTAAAACGAAACATATTTTGACAGCTTCAAAAGAATTGAGAATATTTTAAAGGATTTTTGATAAGGAAGATCCACAAAAAAAACAAAGAAGAAAAAGATGATTAGACCGTCGTTGGTGAAGAAGACCGACCTAAATTAAAATTGCAGAATCACGGTTAGAAGGCAGCTGTAAAAGATTGACATATGAATTGAAATTTGCACGTTCACGGTCTTTGCCTAAAAAAATTCATATCACCAATTTGTTTCAATATCATGAAACAATTTCGTTAACTTTATTAGGATAACGAAGTGAATTTGATGAATTTCGTCAATCATCCTCTCTTGCGCGGCCTATGATGGTATCTATTATGTTCTATAATTTTGAGAACGGGATCGGAGTGCTGAGATAATTTTGAGAACGGGATCGGAGTGCGTCAAGAGAAAATGATTATGATGACGAAAACAGGCAGCATTCAATTCAAATACAGACCGTTGAAACAAGAACGTCCACTTACAGGTATTATCCAAAAAATCTTACAGATTTTTTTTTGGATAATACCTTACAGAATACAGACCTTTGAAACAAGAACGTCCACTTACAGGTATTATCCAAAAAATCTTACAGGTATTATGTTAAAAGGAGATGGAGATTGAGCTAAATGTACAAAGATTTAGAATTGACATGTTTGGATTATTGTGAAGTGTTGATTGTGTAACTTTATTGTAAGCATATTATTGTTTCATTGATAATGGTCTTGTCACATTGTATATATGTACCAAATTTGTAAGCATGTCACTATTCCATTGTTGATTATCTTGTCACATTGATCACTTTTATGGTCCTAAGTGGTCAAACAAATCTATGTAAACAATCCAAGGGACTAAATTGAAGATACCCATGGCTTAAGGATAGATTCTATCAATATAAGCAATAAGCTAGGAAGATTAGGCTTAAGACATGTGGAGGTGGCATTTGGTTTTTCATATATTCAGGATATGATAAAGGTTTGGGAGGTAACTCAACCTCTTTAAATACCATGATGTCTTACCATAAACTCAATTTTGAGTCCTCTAGTGAGGATAAATGGTTTCAACAACAAGTGGTGGTGGGGATGGAAGTCCATTAGTAGGTGTCGAAGGGTGAAGCATACTAGTGTACACTAACGTGTTTACTATGGATGTCATCCATCAAATGTAGAGAAGCATCCCTTGGTTTCTTTGGGGATTATTTCTCTAGGGAGACAAAAATACAAAGATAGGATAATGGAAAATTCAGTGAGCTAAATATTTATTGCCCACCCAACCCTTCCCCGAACAACAAGTAACTCATAGATTTATGAGTTTGATTGATCATTCGATCAATTATCTAAAGACCCTCACCCTCAAGGTGTGTTAAGCCATATAATATTACTTGTGGTATAATTGTAACGTCCCCCAACCCATCCGAGGGACATTATGGTGTGGAATACTCATAAAAACATGAATTTATGCTAACTAATTTATTTCCTATAGTTTCCAACCATCAATTACAACAAGATTTAGCTATTATCTATAACCATAAAAATATATGCATCTACAATATGCTAAAAATATACATGAATGCAATAAACAGTTCATTACAACAACATATAAATTATTCTCATTTACATAGATCCTACACATCAATTTAACTCATAAATATGAGATAGAAAACAGGTAAACACTTGTATTTTAACAATAGTTTTGCAACCAGTTACTTGGGACAGACGTTCCAACCAACCATAAAATGATTATTCCAACTCTCAACAGCCAGTCACCCACGAGCTGAGGATAGTAATCAACAAAAGAGGGTTGTCTCTACTTTTCCACTCACAACTTAGAAAAAATCATAATCCATTGGTATTCTCCTACAACTATCTCGGTTTTCCATCACCCAACCCAAGGAATGTACCACTTCATTGATATCAGTCCCTCAGGCATCCCATTATTTTATCGGGATCTCTCTAGCACAGGGAGCTAGGAATATGTTAGTTGAGAACTCAAAGGAACTCATTGATCGGAAACACTACTAGAAACAACAACAAACACTTTATTTTCTAATAAAACTCACTCAGGAGTTCACTCTTCAATCCTAACAACATGGATCTTAAATATTCATCTCCAAATTCGCTCCAAAAATGCTCCATCATTCTCCATCATGCTCTAGAATTCACCCTCCATGGACACAGTAGCTCCAATCTCTCTTTCCTTCTCTCTACTTGCTCCTCATGCACAAAAGGTGATTGTGAAAAAACTATTTCTCTCCACATACGAATTTCCTCTCCTTTGGTTTCCTTGCTTGAATCACACACTTCCCCAAGATGATTGTACTTAGCCCCCATGTGCCCAGTAACTTTGGGAAGTGACCACTCACACCCACCCTCTTACATGTATTCAATGATTGGATTTGGTAACACTCAATCAGAAATTGGAAAGTTCATATAGAAAAAGAAAATTTAAGAAAAAAAATGGATTGAATTAATATTCATGGGTAATTCCCCTTTGGACCCCCTCTTGACCATTTTCTTAGACCCTCCATTCTCTTGAGGATTAATTCATCCCCCATATATTTCCATGTCCCCTTAGCAACTAGCAACACATTTTATTATTAAAACATGGAAATACAATTCTCATATTACATTGTGTTGGTTGTAGCCACACATTATATCTACATTAAGCATAATTAAACTGGGGATTATAGTGGGGATGTTACAATCCCCCTACCCTACAATTGTGCTTCATGGTCAGTGCACACTATGTCGATATACATATATGAAAATTTACATCACGATACTTAGAAAAACAAAATTCTTCACTTTCAGAACTCCAATAGCAGTTCCAACCATAATCTCCTCTTACTCTCAACTCGTTGACCCAAGGAATGCTCCATTCATTTATCAGGGATAATCCAATGGATGTACCAATTGTGTATCAAGGCTAACCCAAGGAATGAGCCATCGTTTTATGAAGGTCGAAAATGGAGTTGGCTAGGACTCTAATATGTGGTTTTGGAACTCTAGCTACTCAAAATTGAGTCTTGCATTCTATTTTATTGAAAATTGTTAAAACTTTGTGGGTATTATACCTGCCTATTTTCTTCATTCTCCCATATAGCATGTTTAGAACCATAGCAGGTCCATTGAACCTTTACCATCCCTATGGATTTGTTCCTGAGAACTTTGAATTTTCAGTCCAAGATGTGCATTAGTTCCACTCGGAAATCCCCTTCATGCTCCACTTGGATCACATTCCAATCAATTATGTGGTTTGGATCAGAAACATATTTATTTAACAATGACACATGAAATACATTATACACTCTCATGGATGTAGACAATGCTATCATGTATGCAATTGGCCCTATCTTTTCTAAGATTTCAAAAGGTCCACAAAATCTCATTGCCAACTTTTTGAAACTTCCTAATTTTAGAGAACTTCGTTTTGCGTTCACTTTTAAGAACATGTTCTCCCACTTTGAAAAATCCAATCATTCTATTCTTGTCTACATAACGTTTCTACCTATCCTGGGAATCCTTTAAATTATGCTTTATCGTTTCCATCTTCTCTTCAATTTCCTTCAATAAATCTAGTCATACAACTGCTCTATCTGCTAAATTATTACAACTTATTGGTGTGTTAAGCTTTCTTCCATACAATGACTCATTTCTAATGAGGCCTCATATCCATTGTTTTAGGAAATTCAACCAAATGAATATAATCTTCCCACTTTCATGGCTAGTCCATCACATAAATTTTGAGCATGTCCTCAATTATCCTGTTAATCCTTTATGTTTTCCCATCTGACTTTGGATGATATGTTGTACTAAGATTTAAATTTGTGTCAAATCCCTTGAACAAACATTTCCAAAAATTGGAAGTAAACTTTGGATCTCTATCTGAAAATATTTCCTTCGAAACCCGATGTAGCCTCAAAAATTCCTTCATATATATTTCTGCAATATTTCTTTCCTTGTGGGTTGTCCTTATTGGAATGAAATATGTTTCCTTAGGTAATTTATCCACCACCACCATGATGGACTGGCGATGCTTGATTGTTCTGAGAATCTTAGTAATAAAACCCACTATGACAAACTTCCCACTTCCATTCATGAATGGACAAAGGATATAAAAAACTTGTTGGGTGTCTATGTTATGTCTTCAATTTTTGACATTCTATAGATATGGCTATGTAATTACCCACTTCTTTCTTCATTCTTGGCAAAAAATATTGACTTCTTACAACTGCAACTATATTATGATATCATGGGTTCCTGACATATGACACATTATGCATTTCCTTCAGCATGACATTTTCTATCTCATTGGAATTCGACACATACAATTTTCCTTTGTACATGAGAATCTCATCTTATTTCAACTTATAAGAATTAAATTTCTGCTGAAATTATCCTTGTTGCAATATCTCTTTTTATTTTTAGATATTGTTGATATGAATTTTCTATTGCAAAAATTTGATCTTTCATACCTGTACATGTTGATGGCTACAATATGCACTTCATGAACTATATTGTTGAATGCATCAACCACTTGATTTTATTTCCCCTTTATATGCTTAATTTCAAAATCATATTTGCTATGGAATTTAAACCATCTAGATTATCTAGCATTTAGTGTTGGTTGTCCGAACAAATGCTTTAGATTGCAGTAGTTTTTTTTATCTCAAATTTATTACCCATAAGGTAATGTCTATACATTTTTAATGCATGTACAATTGTTGCTAATTCCAAGTCATGGATAACATAATGCATCTCCTGCTATTTTAATTTTCTGGACTCATAACATAACACATGATCTTTTTGACTGGGGACTCCACTAAACCATTCCTTGCATCCATCAGTGCACACAACAAAATGTTCATTTGGATCCACAATATTCAATATTGGCACACTTGTCAATATGTCTTTTAGTTGCTGAAATCTCTCTTCACACTTGGAAGTCCATTTGAACTTCACTCGCTTCTTTTGTAAAGAAGTTATTGGACTTGCAATCTTTGAAAATCCTTTTATGAATATTCGGTAATAACTGGAAAGACTCATGAATGATATGAACTCTCTCACATTACTTGGGACTAGCCATCCTTTACCGTCCTCTATCTTTTTCAGGACCCATTGTTATCCCTTCTGCTGAAATGATATTCCCCAAGTAGTAAATTGTCTTTTGATAAAACATGCACTTAGTTTATCATACAATTTATGCTCTCTTAGAACTTGCAACACCATTCTTAAATGTTTCTCATGTTCCTCTTCTGACCTAGAGTAGATGAGTATATCATATAGGAACACAATTAAAAAAAAAATCAAGTACTCCCTAAACACTCCATTCATTAGGCACATAAAACATGTTGGGGAATTTGATAGTCCAAATGACACTATCATGAATTCTTAATGCCCATATATTTTCCTAAATGTTGTCTTGTTGATGTCTTCTTCCTTTATCCTCACTTAAAGATAACTTGATCTGACTTTAATCTCTGAAAATAATCTTGCACCTTTAAGCTTATCTAACAAATCATCAATTATTGGAAAATGATATTTTTTCTTTATTATGACATTATTTAACTATTTGAAATGAATCCATAGCCTTAAGGTTGCATCTTTATTCTTCACTAAAAGAATCGAGGCTCCCCAAGGTGACACACTTGGGCATATGTAACCCCTATTTAGCAACTTTTAAAGTTTCATATGCAATTCTTTCAATTATGGTGTGCCCATTCTATATGGTGTTGTTGGCAACCAAATATTCATGTCGATTTTATCATTGTAAAATATCATCTTAATGGGATAAATTTTCCTGTAGCTGCCTCCTTTCTTTACAAAGATTTCTATCATTTTTGGTTTTTGATTAACTATGTGTATGAGTTCATTTATTCGTTTCACTTGTTCAATTTCATGACTGTAAGCATGAAATTAAAACAAGCTCTGGTTTGGGCGCATCATACAGTTTGTGGATTTTCCTTTTATAAATTGGATAACACCTAAGGGAATCTAACAATTTCAAGAAACTTCAAAAGATTGTGAACCTATCGTATTATGGGTTACTTCCTTACCATTAGCACATGAGTTGTCCCCCTTGAGGTTATGCCTTAGGAATTTTATTCTTTGAATGTTTTAATTGTCACATTGCCATATCTATGATCATGCATCAAACAATAACTTTGCTATAATTTCAAATATAAATGCTATCCTTTATAGTCATATCACAGTCTCGTCGTGCTGGTAGAGGATGGACAATCATTCCTTCAAACAATTACTTCTTCGTCCTGCTAGCACAAGCCGACATTCATTTCCTTAGGTGGAAAGTTTTCATTTTTGGGTTTGACAGTCATTTGACAAGGTGGTTTTCATTCTTACGTGTCCTCTGGTTTAGCATACGTTCAACATTTTAAGTGGTCTCCATGGTGGCTTTCTCCCGAAGCCTTAGGTATCGGGTCTCCTCTGAGTATCCAGAGCTTACCGTCTTTTTCGTGTGTTTTTTAACACACTCCACCCTTCACTACTCCTGCTGGTTTTGTGTGACCAAATCGATGGTGCCGATGGTCAAGATCGAGCTGAATGGATCATAGGATCTCCTCTCACATGATGACACTATAGATGATTTCATGGATTATGGTTAGGATGGGTTCATAAAACGATTCGAGGGTTTGGACCTCAAATTTACTCAAGCCTTTGCCAAAACTTTCAATGGTGCTAAGGCTAAGATTGGGAAATTAAAGTTGGAAGTTATAGAGGGTTCAATAGCAGAGGCTACGAGATTTCCCCAAGAAGGCGATCACTAGTTTAAAAACCTCAATTTTGAAGGCATGCTTCGGCACCCACTGTTGGCTTCCAAGAAATCACGTTATAGTGTAAAAGGTACACCAATTGTTTTATTTAAACCATGATGGCATGGTTTACGGTTGATACTTAAGAAGTTCATCACATGTGAGGGTAGATACAAACTAGTCTTCCTGTATCATGTCCGTTTATTGATGGTATTTTTAGGTTTTGGTTTAAATATGTCATTTTGTCTACTTAGGAGCCTGCAAAAAATGGCCAAATTATACCAAAGAAAAAAACTAAATGCACAGTCTACTTTGTTCCATCACGGCCTGATTCAAATTCTGATAATTTCGCAATTGTCTAAAGTTGGGAATAGTTGGAAAGATTTCGTGGGTAGAAATGGGTTCTCTCTACCTGAAAACATGATTGACTCACCTCTGCATTTTAATGAACCTTCTAGTCCCTGTCGATCAAAACCCTCTATGGAAAACCTACATGTCGAATTATAGGAAAGCGTTATTTCTATGAATAAAAACCTTGTTATTTTCCATAAGTCATCCAAAGGAAAGAAATCGAGATGCTATTTTATTCCCAGGAAATCTTTAGAAGAGGTTTTGGATGATCTGAAGGATAAAATCCTTTATGTTCCTAATTCTAAGCCAATTCAGGTTGATTTATGTGAACTTGAAAAAAAAAAATAGGGTAGGTGAAAGATACAGAGAAGTCCATAGATCAATTTTAAAAATAAAAGGCATGGTCAAATCATATCCAGAACACTATGAAATCGACATCATGATCATGAAAAACCTATCCCTATTATTGAGGTCGATGACCATATTTCCGAGGATGATATCGATGACTGGATTCCTGAGGAAAATATTGATGTCGATACACCATAGTTCGATTTCGTATCGAATCTGTCTCCTTTCGTAAATAGACATCAAGGTTTTTCAGGCATTCAACATGATCTAAAATGAACCATGGAAAAATATAAATTAGCCACTACACAACAGGGTCGACCTTTACCAACCATGGAACCAGTGCATTCTGAGAATTGTTTCGATTGGATCGAAAGGTATTATCAGGATGCTCCTTACCTACAAACACAATTGAACCAAGTGGTCACTCTAAATTTATCACTTGAGAGGGAGAAGGATGAGCTCATAGCTTTTGTTCGATCGAATGCACACAAAGCCAACAAATGTATTAAGCGATCTGGGAATGTGGTCATTAAAAATTTGACCAATTTCAATACTATTATAAACTCAGACCCCTCTGATGCCTCTCTTTCAAATTTCTGAATTGGTAAATAGTTTGTTTCTATTTCATGATTTGATTCTATTTGGATAAATAATTGGTAAATTCATTTTGATTTTATTTTTATTTTAGACTAGCTACAAATTCGAAAGATTCTGTAGCTAGTCTTTTGAAACTATTTGTTTTGATTATTATCTAATTTTGATTTCATTTTTATGGTTTCAGGTGAACAACAGATTGATTTTCTATGATTAAGGAAAGGAGTCATGGGTTGAGCGTTTAGTGGACTAGTAATTTCCTATTTTGAAAAACAATGTTTATTAACGTAAATATTTTTTATTAAAAGACTCCAACACGATTATCTTTTTGTTATTTTATTTTAGTAAAAAGGACTTATTTTAAGAGATCTACCTCTATCTTACATTATAGGAGGTAACCTATCAGAAACATGTTTAAATAGCAATGTTTCCTAGTGATGTGGGAAATTCCTCATGGACCATGTGATGGACATATTTTTTTGAAACTATATCGGAAAGTAGTTTACTCTTTGGCTTCCGTCTTGTGTAGACTATGCAATGTTTTTTTCATTGTCTTCTCATGTAATTTCTAGGTGTGAAATGTTATATGTATCGAGCTAGATTTCGTCTGTTCTGCACATAATATTTTATATCATACTTTTCTTTATGTTGTTCATTATATTTTTCTTTAGTTCATATCTGTGACTGGTCATCTATTTAAGTATTTTGAGTTTACATCTGATACTAGATAGCTAGTAACACCATAACCGAGAATTGGAATTTTCTCCATTCTCAGTTATTGGACATTTCAAGGTCACTTGATATATAATTATTTGTGTCTCTTTCATTATAAACTCGTTCCAGAACATGAAATACTTATGTGAGTTTCTTCAAGAAGTATTATGCTTGCCTTTGTTATAGGTTTACACTTGACATAGGTTAATAGGATATCATACAAATGCAGAGGGATGAACTTAGTTTAGTATTGTTGATCATCAATAGGTTAGTCAATTTATTATTTTAATTTGTTGATTTGTGAATGAAGAGTGATTGCATCATTTAAACATCAAGTTTCTTTGTCTATTTTCGTTATATCATTTACAATCTGGTTCATTCATTCTTCATTAGTTAGGTAATTAGACTACTAGAATAATTTTGTTTATTTTTAATCTTGTTTAGATCCATTATCTTAAAACAATTGTTTTCACAAGGCTTTGCTCAAACCTTGTAAACTGTATATAACCATTGTACATAAAAACTGTTAGTTAAGCATTTGTAATTAAAGTGTTGATTGTTAGAGTAATATATTTAGTTAGTCCACATCTTTTAATTTTTTTTAGGATATTAGTTGGATAAGGGATTTATAAAACGCATAAGGGTAGATTATACCAAATGACTTGGGTTAAGTAGAAAACCCTAGACCAGATCTTCCCTTCGCGTTGACGGTGTTTCATAAATGCCCGTCAGCAAATGACGCTAGAAGGAGGGTCTGAAATTCATTGATGGCACATGGAGGTCATAAGACTCCCCCAAACAATCGGTCTCATGTCGTGACACGTATTCGCTCAGACAGTAATGTTACACTTGATCCAGCTACTACCTCAAACACTACTCCTGATATTCTCGTTGAACCAGTGACACCAATTCCTTAAGGGATTGACATTGAAGAAATTGTTCACTAGTATATCATAAGGACTCAAAGTGATTTATCCCGAATAAGACAACCTAGTAGACAACTTAATCAACCCCTTGATTTTACCAATATGCAAGGACTACCTCAAGACACTAGTCTGCCCGAAAACCCACTAGGCGGTAATATCACTGATCCTTCTGAAGCATGTATCCTTGGTACCGGGGGATCTGGTATCCCACCATCCCCACCTAGTTCTTCTCCACCAAATTCAGGAGAGGAATCCTCATATGAAGGCAGTTCTTTATATGAACAATCTCAACCTTCAACTCCACCAAATCCCATGGAAAACCAAAATAATCCCACCGTACCTTGCATTGATCAATATGTCATGGAAGTACTTTGACCACCAGACCCGTTTCCTAAACATACAAAGAAGTGGCTACCCAAATTTAATCCAGATTCAAAGAAATCAGTTGAGGATCACATCAAGAAATTTATGTTAGTTGTTATACTCCAGAGTGTTGAGAATGAAGATGTTGTGTGCAGGTTATTCTTGTACACTTTTGAGAGGAATGCCTCAACATGGTATGTTTCTCAACAACCTCAAACCATCGTCTCTTGGGAAAAGTTTGAAACCTATTTTCTAGAAAAATTCGGAGATGATAAATCTCCTGAAGTCTTGGTAATGGAACTCTCCAGTTTGAAAATGAACCCTAAAGAAAAAGTTAAGGACTTCAACTAGATATTCCTAAAATTAAAAAAACAAAATCCCTGTAGATTTGATGCCCACAAAAAATATGACTCTTGTATACTATACTAAGGCATATGGGTTAAAATATCTAAACAAAACAAATTATTAGAATCCTTTGAGGAGGCAGTCCTTATTGAGAAGGACATTCTGAGCTTAAAACATAGTCTAAATAATGAGGCTAAAACAACTTCATCTTCTAAAAAGAAAATAGAAATCCTCACTAGATCTCCTCAAACTAAAAATCAACAAGAGACATTAGACTTGGAAAGTTTGCATAAAGGTTTTAAGAAATTATCCAACCAGGTCATAGACTTGAAAAGATCCATTGAGGAGGCATCTAAAAGTAAAGGAGGTTTTAGACCACCTTTCAGAAAACCTTTTCCTCCAAACTGACCAAACCCGATCACAGAAGGTCTAAACTTTGAAGGACTACAGTATGCTTTCCAAAAGATACTAGAAGCACATGATAACTCTGCTTCTGCACCCCCTAAAAATCATGACGATATGGGTCAGGAAGAAACACCTGATGAGGAGGAATCATGTCCTCCCATTTTCGGGCATTTGTTGGACAACATCTTCCAAGAAAATTTTGAAACTGTCCATCCTTATAACACTTGAAGTAAAACACAAAACTAACCTTCACCCGAAACAAGTAGGAATGTGGTTTCAAAACAACCAAAGAAAACTAAAACTAGACAAAACTTTGCTGCCCCAGTTTTATAATATGATTTGATTGAAGATCTTAAAAAACTAAGGGAAAATATATCATTCTTTGAATTACTTAAATTTCCTCTTATCCTACAGAAAATGCTCCAAAGTATTTCTAAAAATAATAAAAAGAATGATTCAATCAACAAGAAATCAACATAAAGTAACCCAAATAAAACTAAAGATGTCCCCGGTTAAAAATCATCTGAAAATCAGCATAAAAGGGACATATCCGAGAAAACTATAGGAAACTTAGATAAAACTTTTACAAGTACATCCATAAAAAATCAGCAGAATTTTGTTGTTTCTTCACGAAAAATGTGCCTCCTTTTTTCCTAACTTTCAAAAATTTTAATAGAAATGTACATAATTGTATGGTTGATTCTAGTGCCTCGTCAAATGTAATGCCTATATATGTGTTTCATAAATTTAATGTTGAAGTAAAACCTTCTGATTTAAAGATCATTTAGTTAGATCGAGCTAATGACAAAGTCATTGGTGAACTTAAAAATGCACTGATAAGATTTTCATCCAACCCAAAGGTTCACCAAGTAATTGATATTATTGTTGTTGACATTTCAGAAGTGTATGGTTTGTTTTTGACTAGATATTGGTTAGAGAAGTTACACGGATATTTTGCTACAGACAGGTCTCATTTGTGGCTGCTAGAAAATGGATAGCCTAACAAGATCAAAATAAACAGAGAACGTTACCTCAAGTACACTGTGAGAGATTTAAACGATCACAATGAGCTCTTTACTACTGTTGTAAATTCGATTGAGACACGGGGAATAAATACCTTTTTTGGAAATTTCATGACTGGAGTATCCTCTATCACCAACCTAGAAAAACAATTTGAAAGATCAGCTTATACTCAGATGGAAATTCTGGAAAATACACCGAACATTGTTGATGAACAAATCTGGTCCTTATACTTTGATGGATCTAAATCCCGGGAAGGGGTAGGTGTTGGTTGTGTGCTTATCGATCCCAAAGGTAATAAAACATTTATTGTCTGTCTATTGGAATTTCAATGTACTAATAATACATCAGAATACAAAGCACTTCTGTAGGGACTAAAGAAGGCATTGGATCTGTACATGAAAAAATTAGTAATATTGGGTGACTCTAAAATCGTAGTCAAGCATGTAAGAAATGAAATACATTGTTTATCACCACATTTGAAAAACTACCAAACCGAGGTATGGAGTTTAATACATAAATTTCTCACTTGTTGTAGTGTACCTTTTGCTACCAAGGCTTTCATCGCTCTCGGTTACCAATCTGCACACACACTTTTACATAATTCGTACAGGCATTATATAACCACATGCATTCAAAGCAAAGAAATACATTTAAATCTCAGAGTAAAACATATCATTACTACTATAATTAAACAATCCATATCATCCCATGTTAATTCGTATACACAACGGAAATCATGATAACATATATAGAAGAGACATGATAAAATGTGATAAAACATAGTTAGATACTTATCTTGTGACAGTGGTGAAATCCACCAACCAAATGCAGGCCTTCCATGAACCTCCAAGCCTTAGACCACACTGCTCATCAGCTCAACAGTGGGTCACCCCCGAGCTGGGACTAAGCTCCACCCCAAGGCAAGGAATCTAGGCTCAGGATGAGGTTACAGAGAAATCAGTCACACACAACCACAAGGATGTAATGTTCTCCCAGGAATCTCCCATGCTCACTTCTCACAGACCCTCATTCCCCACATGCCTGTTCCACCCTAGGAGAATGCACCTTCTCTGTCACCTGGACGGTCCTTTGGCTGCCAATCTCCCTCGCCTTGGGTTGCAGGAACAGACCGAACTGGAAGTCTCCAGGCTCTATTGCAGCTACAGGGTTCCTTCCAGGAGTTCTCTCCTTCCACTGCGCACTCTCTCACCTGGAGAGAGTCGCTCACAGGCCAACAAGCCTCACGCAGTCTAGTACTGCACGACCACAACAACCCACGGGAAAAACAGGCACAGGTTTCCCAAACTGGTTCAACAATCTCTGGATGGTTTCCAGTCATGGCTTCAGAACAGGGACTTCACGCACATGCTCACTTAGTTTTTCGAACAACAAGACTCTTCCTCGAAATCAACACTAGCTTCTCCCAAGCTGGGGTTACACGCACAAGTTTTCTCAGTGTGAGACACATACATTCCAGTCACAGGGTCGCATGAAGGTTCTCTACAGGAGTTAGGTTGGTCGTACTGCTCAGAGCTCCGTACCCTTAGGCCGTTTGATCGAATGGAGAATGAACCCCCTTCATGGTCCACCATGGCAGTTTTATTCACATGCATTGGGGTTAACACCTGTCACCCATGGGACTGCATGTGTTCCACCAGCACGTGTTCCTTCCATCATTTGGGAAATCACGTGTCACTCCAAAGGACTTAGGATAAAACATAAAATGTACAAGTCTTTTTGAAATAATATTAAAATATTATTTCCAGGCTTAAGCCCCCTAGGCTCAACACTTAGCCCCTTTCCCACTTTCTAGCCCCTAATTCCTTTCCCACTCTATGGATGCTCAGTCCCCCTTAACTCATTCATCGTGGTCAGTCTACACCTGGCGGTGTTTATATTTTATTAAATATTCGACATACATACAAGTACAACAGCAGGCTCCTGGCCTTCAACACTTAGGCTCCCTGGCCTAACAAACACATAAGCCTACCAGCTTATACAAAACTTGGCTTACCAGCCTATAAAACATATTTACAATTCATTTCATATATCATGGTTTGCAACGGGGCTCGGCCTTGGGGACACTACAATTCCCCTCCCCTTATTTTTGCATTGTCCTCAGTGCAACTTTACATAGCATCTGCAAGATTTTTCAAAAATTTTCAAAAAGATGTGGGTACTCTGCCTGCATAACTTCTTCATGCTCCCATGTCGCTTCCTTAGGACCGTACCAGGTCCACTGGACCTTTACAAGCTCTATATCTCGATTCCGGAGCTGTTTGCTTTTTCTGTCCAATATTCGTACAGGATGCACTTGCAGGACACCTTCTGGTTCCACCTGAATCACATTCCAATTGATAACATGATTAGCATCAGGTACATATTTCTTAAGCAGTGAAACATGAAATACATTATGTACG
>SNQJ01S0026641.1:32425-44642 GCA_010110895.2 Picea sitchensis | reverse complement strand
AAATGGCCCACAAAATCTTGCTGCCAACTTGGCGCAACTTCCCAATTTCAGGGAACTCCTGTTAGTTTTCACTTTCAGGAAAACATGGTCACCAACTTTAAATTCTCTATGGGTTCTGTTACTGTCAGCATAAATTTTCTGCCTGTCCTGGGTAGCTTTCAGATTCTGTTTAATTCTTATCATTTGGTCTTCCATCTCTTTGAGTAGTTCAGGTCCAACTACTACTCTGTCAGCTAGATTATCCCAACTCACTGGAGTGTTTCCCTTTCTTCCATAAAGCGCTTCGAATGGGCTCATCTTCAATGATGCATGGTACCCATTATTATAGGCAAATTCTACCAAATGCAGGTAGTCTTCCCTCCTTGATGGTTTATCCATCACATACATTCTCAGCATGTCTTCGATTACTCTGTTTACTCTCTCTGTCTGTCCATAAGACTTGGGATGATACACTGTACTAAAGTTCAGATTCGTTCTGAATCCCTTGAACAGTCCTTTCCATAAATTCGAAGTGAATTTTGGGTCCCTATCAGACACAATTGTCTTATGAAATCCATGCAAGCGTGCAACTTCTTTTAAGAAGATATAAGCAACAGTTGTTTCTCTGTGGGTGGTTTTCAATGGAATAAAATGGGCAGCTTTAGTAAGCTTGTCCACCACCACCATGATTGAATCATGTTGCTTGCTTGTTCTAGGCAATCCTGTGATAAAATCCATTTTTACCACATCCCATTTCCACTCAGGAACAGGTAAAGGCTGCAGAAACCCTGCTGGGTGCCTATGTTTAGCCTTAACCTTTTGGCACTCCATACATCTGGTGATGTATTCAACAATTTATTTCTTCATACCTGGCCAAAAATAATGGCTTTTGACTGCTGCCACAGTCTTTTGATATCTAGGATGTTCAACATAAGCCACGTTATGCATCTCCTTTAGAATTGCCAACTTCAATTCTCGGACATTGGGTACATATACTCTTTTCTTATGCAGAAGTAAACCATCAGTTCCCAAGGTGTAACTTCCCTTGGTCTGTGGTCTCTCACACTGCTATAGCTTTGCTACTAGACCTCTGTACTACAAATCAACATTGGCAACTTCAAGAATTCTGTCTTTAATCTCAGTTTTGTACATGCTAATGGTTGTAGCATGTAATTCATGCACTTTTCTATTGAGTGCATTAGCCACCTTATTTTCTTTCCCTTTGATATGCTTGATATCAAATTCATATTCACACAGAAATTCCAGCCATCTAATTTGCCTGGCATTTAAGGTTGGCTGATCAAATAAATACTTCAGACCATTGTGGTATGTTCTTAATTTGAATCTCTTGCCCATGAGGTAATGTCTCCATTTCCTCAAGGCATGGACGATTGCTGCCAACTCTAAATCGTGAGTGGCATAATTCTTTTCATGCTCTTTCAACTTTCGGGATTCATAACAAATTACAAATCCATCTTGGCTGAGAACTCCTCCCAGCCCCTCCTTACACACATCTATGCACACTATGTAATCCTTATTTGGATATGCAATCTTTAGGATCAGAGCACTAGTGAGCAGCTACTTCAATCGCTGGAAGCTGCTCTCGCATTCTTCAGTCCACTGGAACTTCTTCTCCTTCCTTTGCAAGGAAGTGATAGCATGAGCTATCCTTGAGAATCTGGCTATGAACTTCCTATAATAGCCCACCAGACCCATAAAGGAACTAACTTCCGCCACATTCCTTGGCGCTGGCCATTCTCTAATGGCCTATACCTTCTCAAGATCCACAACGATCCCTTCTTCAGATACAATGTGTCCCAAGTAATGGATCTGCCATTGGTAAAATGAGCACTTGCTCATTTTTGCGTACAGCTGGTGTTCTCTCAACACCTGCAGCACCATTCTAAGGTGTTTTTCATGTTCTTCCTCTATCTTGGAATACACCAAGATATCGTCCAAAAAGACTATGACAAACTTGTCCAAATAATTTCTGAACACTCCATTCATTAAGCACATGAAAAAAACAGGCGCGTTGGACAATCCAAATGGCACCACAGTGAATTCATAAAGACCGTACCTTGTTCTAAAGGCGGTCTTGCAGATGTCGTCATCTTTTATTCTCACTTGGTGATATCCAGAGAGGAGATCTATTTTTGAAAATACTTTCGCATCCTTCAACTGATCGAAAAGATCATCAATCCTTGGCAGAGGATATTTGTTCTTGACAGTGACCTTATTCAACTGTTGAAAATCAATGCACAACCTCAACGTCCCATCTTTCTNCTTAAATTCTCTGAGTACCTTGTGGTCTTCCAAATTCGAGACCACATCTTGGAATACTTCTTCCACCTGGGCTGCAAATAATTGACATCCTTTCCGGTAACATTTCTTCAGCTGCATGGCTGAGATTTCTCTAACAGCCACGGCTCTGGGAATTCCTTGGACTGTTACTTGATTTCCCTCTTCGTCCAAACATGTAAATGTATTATTACGAAAATCCAGAAGGGCATGGTGTTGGTCCAGCCAGTCCATCCCAATTAAGCAATCGTATGAGCCTAAAGGCAAAATGTTCAATTCAACCTTAGTGCTCATCCCTTTCATGTCCACTAAATAGGACTTAACCAATTCAGTGACCTTCCTCTTGGTCCCTTTGGCTAACTTCACTAACCAGGACTTCTCATGTTTGCTTCTCATTAGATGCATACTTTCCACCACTCTAGGATCTACATAACTATGGCTAGCCCCCGAATAATCAAAATAACAAGTGGTCGGTTGTTAATCATACCTTCCACTTCAATCATGTGCAATTGAAATTCTACTTGCTTGTTGTCCAGGGATGCGTAGATCCTCAACATTCTGTTGCCCATATCCTCCACTGTTCTAGCTTGCTGAACAATATGGACAGTTCTTGCTTTGTCTTTTCTGTGGGGGTAGTCTCTGTACCTATGATTTCCTTTACAACCCCAACACTCCATAGGTGGAGGCCTTGGCATCTGCTCACTCCCTTCAACTTTCCTAGGCTCTTTAAAAGATGACTGTCCCCAAGGACTATTTTTGAAAAAGGGAGGTATGTTTCCCTTCTGCCTCTGTTCTTTCTTAAACCTCTTTCAGTCATCCCAAGCCTTCCAAAAGGTAGAATTTTCTCCTTGTTGTTCGTATAGGCATTTCCCCCTTCTTATGGTTTCTTCCATGGTCTTAGGATCATCATATTGAATCTTGTCACCAATGGAAGGTGGAAGTCCACTCAGATACCTCTGAATTTTGACAGCCTCGTCTTTGATGAATGGAACATACCTCAGTAGTTCCAGAAAACTTCGTTCATACTCATCATTAGTCATGATTCCTATCTTGAGTTCGAAGAACTCCTTCATCTTTCTATCATAGTATCTTTAGTCAAGTATTTATTCTTGAAATACTTCTTAAATTCCTTCCAAGTGACCTGTTTCTCTCTGATGTGTTGTACCTGCACAAACTGATCCAACCACATGGATGCTTTTCCTTTCAACTTGTACATTGCAATTCTTCCTTCTGTAGTTGGAAGTATTTCTTCATGCCTAGCAACCATGTCTCGGCATCTTCCTCCTTCTTATGCTCTCCATCAAATGTTGGAGGTTTAATTTTGTTCATCTCTCCTTTCAGTTCCTCCCTTCCAGATTTTTGATGTTTTCTGGTAGGGGACGGGCTTGAACTGTTGTGTGTCTTCTTGTCAGAATGTTTTTGGGTGCGACTGAGATGTCGGCTACCACTCCTTGAACTACTTCTTCTCCCATGGGTTCTGCGACTCTCCGTCATACTTGAGTCTCTTCCCTTCTCGAGTTTCTTCTCTATTCTTTCCAGGCTCTTAAAAATTTTTAAGTTTAATTCCCCTTGTCGATCCCTGACTTTCATGGGATTTCAGATATCATCTCGGCGAGCCTTGGCCTCTCTTTGAACCCCTTCAATGATTTTCATCATTTGTCCTTCCTTATCCATCTACTTTCCATGCCCATTAGAGTTCGATCCTTCGACTCCTAGGTTAACATCCTTTCCTTCCCGTTTGTCTTCCATTTCAGGGGTAATTTGCACTCTTCCCCACTCCATACTTGGCGATGATTAACTGGAGTTCTGGCCTTCGTTGAACTCTGCACACACACTGTGCAATTGAATTCGAAATTTGTCAGGCCATCAAAACTCACGAACAATCCTCAACATTATAAGCCAGTTCAAACAAAAAAAAATAAAAGACATTTCGATTTAAATAAGTTTTCCTGAACTGGAAACATTATGTATCTCTTCCATTTCTTTGCACTTTGTGGCAATTTCCAAAATAGTTCCGGCACTCGTCAGCCTTCTATAATATAATGCACAGATGACTAGAATTTTTCAAGCCTTCGTTTCTTGAAAATTCCTCATCTTTCGTGATCGTTGATTTTAAGAAAGTGTTTCAATTTCACGAATTCTCTGAGCTCTGCTAAGCTCTTGTACTTTTCAGGTTTTCGAAAATTCAGTTTTCGATATTTTGGGACTTTTGGGCCTTTAGCACCCGGGATTTCATTATACAATGTCTCCCCACCTCTTGTCATTTCAATTGCCGAATTCTGAAATTTCAATTTACTTTACCCTCCGGGCCCATAGCACAGTTGTCGCCCTCTACCATAGTGGTACGTGGTGCTTTTTCAGAGGATCCGCGTCACCTTCTGTGACATCATTAGGGTCCCACCACTCTTTCCTTGTCTACCCACTCACTGGCACATGGTACTCTTTATGTGTCTACATGGCACATCTCCCGATTGAAGCTTCGAGTGTCGGAGTTTTGTGATCCCTGACGACATGAGTTCCTGTCCTCACAAAATCCCGATCCCCGATTTGCCGATGTGCTTTTTTATTTACCCCCTTTCGGCTATGCCAAGGTCCATGTGACCGCCTCACATAAGACCGCAACCTTATATCCTTATCGGGGTTTTCCCTATCACGATTTTAGCACTCGCAATGTCGGACAACTTACTTTACCGACCCCCAAACCCCGATACACGATTTCTTCGATACACTCGCACGGTTGACCATTCCACGATCCCTCACTCCATCAGCGTTTCGGACTTTCAATGCTGAAACAAATATGTGCTCAGGATTCGTGATTCCCCGAACCCTGATTTCCGATGGATGAATCTCCTTCAAGAACCTTCTGAATGCCTCGATCTCCGCCACGTGTCCCCACAAACAGACGGCTCGAATCATTCCCGGAATTTTTACCATGAAAATTCCCGACTTCTTGTCATCGTGACTCCCGATATTGCGATTGTTGATTTCCAAAAATGGGAAATCTCATGACACGTGTCTTCTGTCTTTCAAACGGTTTAGATCTATTTTAGAGATTTCGCCCCTAATCACTGAGGTTTAACTTTCGTACATCTCCAGACATATCCAACAGCTATCAGGTTTTTCGACCGAAATCTGATGGCTCAGATGATTTCTAACCAATTCGAGATTTTGTGTATCGCGATTTGCACACTCCTGTGCAATTCAAAAGGGCTTTAAACCCCGTGCACACTTTCCCGATATAATGGTCACGAGGGCTCATCTTCCCTCCCGAACAGATCCTAAGGCACCAACACCATTGGTGTGGAGACCTATCTTCCCGTGGTCATGGACCATACCAACTGCGATTTCACAGCACCGCTAAACCTCCTGAGCTTAAAAAAATCATCAAGTATCTCCTTGACACTTCGGACCAAACTGGGGTCCTAAATTGGCCATTCCAGACCCAATTTCCCTTCACATTCTCGGTCCAAAGACCGCTCCACAGGCCCATCTAGGCTCAGTGTCAAAACCTTCGCTCTGATACCAATTTGTAGTGTACCTTTTGTTACCAAGGATTTCATCCCTCTCGGTTACCAATCTGTACACGCACTTTTACATAATTTGTACAGGCATTATATAACCACATGCATTCAAATAAAAGAAATACATTTAAATCTCAGAGTAAAACATAAAATTACTGCTATAATTAAACAACCCATAGCATCCCATGTTAATTCGTATACACAGCGGAAATCATGATAACATATATAGAAGAGACATGATAAAATGTTCTAAAACATAGTTAGATACTTATCTTGTGACAGTGGTGAAATTCACCAACCAAATGTAGGCCATCCACAAACCTCCCAGCCTTAGACCACACTACTCATCATCTCAGTAGTGGGTCACCCCCGAGCTGGGACTAAGCTCCACCCCAAGGCAAGGAATCTAGGCTCAAGTTGAGGTTACAGGGAAATCATTCACACACAACCACAAGGATGGAATGCTCTCCCAGGAATATTCCACGCTCACTAGCCACAAACCCTCATTCCGTACATGCCTATTCCACCCCAGGAGAATGCACCTTCTCTGTCACCTGGATAGTCCTTCGGCTGCCAATCTCCCTTGCCTTGGGTTGCATGAACAGACCGGATCGAAAGTCTCCGGGCTCTATTGCAGATACAGGGTTCCTTACAAGAGTTCTCTCCTTCCACTGTGCACTCTCTCACCTGGAGAGAGTCGCTCACAGGCCAACAAGCCTCATGCAGTCCAGTACTACACGACCACAACAACCCATGGGAAAAAAAGAAACAGGTTTCCAGAATTGGTTAAACCATCTCTGGATGGTTTCCAGTCACAGCTTTGGAACATGGACTTCACGCACAGGCTCGCTCAATTTTTCGAACAACAAGACTCTTCCCCAAAATCAACACTGGCTTCTCCCAAGCTGGGGTTACACGCATGGGTTTTCTCAGCGTCAGACACAGACATTCCAGTCACAGGGTAGCATGAAGGTTCTCTACAGGAGTCGGGTTGGTCGTACTGCTCAGAGCTCCATACCCTCAGGCCGTTCGATCGAATGGAGAATGAACCCCCTTCATGGTCCACCCTGGAAGTTTTATTCGCATGGATTGGGGTTGACACTTGTCGCCCATGGGACTACATGCATTCCACCAGCATGCATTCCTCCCATCATTTGGGAAATCTCGTGTCCTTCCAAAGGACTTAGGATAAAACATAAAATGTACAAGTCTTTTTGAAATAATATTAAAATATTATTTCTAGGCTTAAGCCCCCTAGGCTCAACCCCTAGGCTTAACACTTAGCCCCTTTCCCACCTTCCAGCACCTAATTCCTTTCCCACTCTATGGATGCTCTGTCCCCCTTCACTCATTCATCGTGGTTGGTCTGCACCTGGCGATGTTTATATTTTATTAAATATTTGGCTTACATACAAGTACAACAACAGGCTCCTGGCCTTCAACACTTAGGCTCCCTGGCCTAACAAACACATAATCCTACCATCTTATACAAAACTTGGCTCACCAGCCTATAAAACATATTTACAATTCATTTCATATATCATGGTTTGCAACAGGGCTCTGCCTTGGGGACACTACACTTTCAATATAAATTCCATTCCTAGGTCAAGTAATTCATAAGCTGATTTATTAGCTTATGTTGCCTCTAAATTGTTTCATGTTGAAGGTATTTCCCCTAACACATTATCAGTTGAATTGTTATTTAGGACATCAATTCCTGAAAACATCACAAATTGGTGAGTGTTTGATGATGATCAACAGATCATCAATTTTCTTCATACGGAAGACACCTTCCAAGATGCAGTAATCAATGAAAGCACCCATAATGAAAACCTTCGAGATTTCACGGTAATATCTGATCCTCGATCTACAGAATTATCATCTAAGATGGTAAATTCTATCCCCAAATATTTGGTTAGGTTATAAATTTTTTATGATCTGCATGACAAGTATAAAGGGGTAGTCAATTTCAAAATGAATAATTCCTCATTACTGTATGAAATTGTGAATTTAGGAATGCAAGATAGTCCTCAAAATATCAGTCTGGGGAAAGGGTGTTCTAAACAAGAAAAGTCTTCATTTATAAAAAAATTCAAATAATTCAAGGATTTGTTTGCTTGGATGTATGACGACCTAAAAACTTTTGATCCAAATATAATACAACATGCAATTCCCATGAAGCCCCAAACCCAACCTTTTCAACAAAAATTGAGAAAAATGCATCCTAAATTAGAACCCACCGTAGAAAAGGAACTAAATAAATTAATCACTACCAAGATAATTTTTCCTGTTCAGTATACTCAATGTGTATCCAACTTAGTCCAAGTAAGGAAGAAAAATGGATAAATTCGACTTTGTGCTGACTTTCACAATTTAAACTGAGCCTCTGATAAAGACAATTACCCTGACCCTCCAATGGAACAAATTCTACAACAAGTATCTAGTTCTGAAAGACTATCTTTATTAGATGGTTTCTTAGGGGGTAACCAAGTCCTTATGTCTCCATCAAATTAGCTGAAAACCACTTTTCATACCCCATGCGACACCTACGCCTATAGAAAAATGTCTTTCAGATTAATAAATGTCAGTGCCACTTTCTAGAGGGAAATGAACATTGATTTTTGTGGCCTTATCAATCAATCAGTTGTGGTCTACTTATATGATGTCACTATCTTTTCCAAGAACAAGAAAGATCACCTGTCTCATCTTAGGGCTGTGTTAGAATGATGTCACAAGTTCGATATTTCACTCAATCCTAAAAACAGTCTTTGCAGTAGAACAAGGGAAATTGCTTGGGTTTATAGTCTCTAAAGATGGAATGATAATTGATCGTAAAAGAACTCAAGCCATTTCCAACCTCCCCCCACCTTCTTCCAAAAAGGCCATGCAATCATTTTTTGGTAAAATTAATTTTGTCAAAAGATTTGTTCCAAGTTTTTATGAGATGGTTAGACCTCTACAAAATATGATAAAAAAGGATGTTCGGTACAAATGGGGAGCACAAGAGAATCAATATTTTAATTCCATTAGGAAAGCTATAATCAAAACATGTTCCTTGATGAGTCCTGATTTTTCCCAGGATTTCACATTGTATACTTTCGCATCTGACAAATCTAATGTTGTTGTGAAAACACAGAAAAATGTTGAAAACAACGAGATACATATTTCATTTATGAGTTTTTCCTTTAAAGGAGAAGAACTAAATTACCCTGCGGTAGATCAACAGGCATACACTTTTTTCAAAGCAGTTAAACATTTCATGTCTTACCTTTTAAAATCCAGGACGAAAATTGTTGTGCCTTAACTTGCTGTAAGAAATATGTTAGTGCAGAAAGAACTGGGAGAGAAAAGGGAAAATTGGATGACATCAATTCAGGAGTATGATCTTGAAATAGTACCTGCACAAATTGTTAGAGGTCAAGGAATTTGTAAATTAGTAGTTGATTCCGTTGAAAAATCAGAAAATCAAATAAATACATCAGCTGCAAATCAACATGACAAAATACAAATATGTTGTACACAAACTGTGCCTAATTCATGGTATGATAATATCAAATTTTATTTGTTGCACGAGACTACTCCTCGTAACCTTGATCCAAAAAACATAAGAGAATTAAGGCTTAAATATACATCTTTCCAATTAATTAATGATATATTATTTCGAAATAATTTTGACGGTGTTTTTCTACGTTGCTTAGAAAAAGAGGAGTTCGAAAGGGTGTTGGTTGAACTTCATTCCAGCGATGACGGGGGTCATTTTGGATGGATACTATTGGCACACCTTGTTTAAGGATGCTCACACTTTGGCCCGCAAATGTGTAATCTTCCAAAAGGCTGCAGGATGAGTGAAAACATATGCTTTTCCTTTGCAGCCTATCACGGTAGACACAACTTTTAGCAGTGGGTCCTAGATATTATAGGATCGATTAATCCTCCTTCCTCACAACAACACAAGTACATTCTCATGAAAATAGATTATTTTATGAGATAGTCTAATGCCTTACCATTAAAGGTACTCAACACGAATCGGGTAGTTTTGTTTCTAAACTCTCATATTATCACTCGTTTCATAATTCTTGAATGTTTGGTTTTCGACAATGCTTCTTATTTTTCTTCCTTGTATATGAATGTCTTTTCTTTAGAAAAATGGATTAAACTAAAATACTCTTCTAGCTATTACCCTTAAGGGAACAATTTGGTTGAATCAACGAATAAAATTCTAATCAAGATAATAAAAAGAATAGTGTTGTAAAACCACAAAAATTGGCATAATGCGTTGTACAAGGAACTTTGGGCTGATAGAGTCACTCCAAAAGATTCCATCGGTAATTATCCTTTATTCCTTGTTTATGGAAGAGAATAAATCCTTCCTCCAGATGTATGGCTCCCTTCTTTGCAATTGTCGCAGAAAATTCAAGAAGAGGACCGTCCTCCTTTAGAGAATCGGATAAACGCTTTATTAAAATTGGAAGAAGTAAGAACACAAGAAAAACAAAAATTGGATCAGCATCAACAAAGTCTAAAAATATGGTTCGATACAAGTTCATCCTCATAAATGAATTTTAATGTAGGGGATTTGGTCCTCAAATGGCACAAAGCGCACGAGAATAAAGGAGAACATACCAAGTTTCAAAACCTATGGTTGGGGCCTTTTTTCATTTCTGAAAAATTGGGTCCTAGTTATTTTTGGTTGCACAACTTAGAGGGATAGCAAGAAACTTTTCCAGTGAATGGCCAGTCTCTCAAGAAATACTTCACCTGAGAAAATCAAATTTCCCACCTTGTAAAGATTTTTAGCTTGCGTTTTCTTTTATTTTATTTTTTGATTTTTTATTTTGTTTGGTTTTGTGTTTCCTGGATGATTATTTCTGAATCACCATTCGTTATATAAGGGAATTGGATTTTTCACTAATAACAGTTGATAACAATTCAATGCATGCGCACATTAAGTTCTAAACTCAGATCAGTCACGGTAAGTCTTTGTACATTCATTGTTCCCATTTTTTCTGAATTCTTAGGGAAATATGATTATCTTTAAAAACTTCCGAAGTCATCCCATTTTTAATGAGATCAACTCAATGTTCTTCCCCAATCCTGAGATGATTTCTTGAATGAAATCTAAATGTCCAAATTATGATGGAAGTTGTTAGTTCTCAAAGAATGAAAACATAAATTCTAAAAAAATCAATCCTATCATTGCGTAGTTGTGAAATCTTTAGTATCACCCCGCTCTTTTATTATCATGAAGTTTATAAAAAAATTATAAACAATTTTAGAGAGTTGGAAGCACTGTAATGTGTGGGAATTGTGTGTAAACTCGTCGGGATAGTGAAGATGTCTGTTGGCAGCAGGTAAATGCACACATGATACCAAGACAACTTCGTTGGGGTAATGAATAGGTATGCTGGCAGCGAAGCAATGTTGGGTGAGAATATCCTCAGGTATGTTCTTTTATTGATTGGATGTCAAGATACTTTTATCATAAATGGATGACTTTTGGATGGGATCAAAGTACTAGAGAGGGTTAAATGACATACCTGTCGAGGCTATGAATGCCCACTAGCAGCAGTGGCCCTGTCACCAGTATTGGATTTACTTGTATAAATATCTTTATCCCTTTGATCGAAACGAGATGTCGGATTACAATTTTTGGACAGAACTTTACCCAATAATATGGCTTTGTTATTTTGCTGAGTCGATGTCAAAATGCTTGATCTGTCTTTTAATTGTTTCTAATAACTATCTAAGTTTTTTGTTTCCTGATATAAAGTTTTTATGATGCAGAGATAATTGCTTCACCAACGTGTCGCCATTGTTGGCATCCAAATATTCATGTCGATTTTATCATTGTAAAATCATCTTAATGGGATAAAATTTTCTGTAGTTGCCTCCTTTCTTTGCAAAGATTTCTATCATTTTTGGTTTTTGATTAACTATGTGTATGAGTTGATTTATTCATTTCTCTTGTTCAATTTCATGATTGTAAGCATGAAATTAGAACAAGCTCTGGTTTGGGCGCATCATACAGTTTGTGTATTTTCCTTTTATAAATTGGATAACACCTAAGGGAATATAACAATTTCAAGAACTTTAAAATCTTGTGAACCTATCATATTATGGGTTACATCCTTACCATTAGTGCATGAGTTGTCCCCCTTGGGGTTATTCCTTAGGAATTTTATTCTTTGAATGTTTTAATTGTCACATTACTGTTAGGACCACATATTGTACCTTTTTGCCCATACTTTTTGCCATTATTATACCCTGGATCACCTGCATTTAGACTTATAATATCATTTCATCTGATCATTCCAAGGTATACAACGTACTTTCTCATCACTACATGTCTAATCTGTTTTGCATGATATTTTACATCACTCTCGTACTTAACCATTGATTAGAAGTGCATAAGTGTCCAT
>SNQJ01S0026641.1:13082-32415 GCA_010110895.2 Picea sitchensis | reverse complement strand
TTGGAATTGAGCATATATAGTGCGTGGCTACCTTTGAAACAAAAGACTTCCCTGGGTTGATAATTTATGTTTCACTTGGTTGTTTAAAATTAATTAAGCAATTATAGTGACCAACAATTACCATATCTACAATCATGCATCAAACAATAACTCTAGTATAATTTCAAATCTGAATGCTATCCTTTGTAGTCATATCACAGTCTCATCATGCTGGTACATGAATGACAATCATTCCTTCAAACAATTACTTCTTCGTCGTGCTAGCACAAGCCTGCATTCATTGCCTCAGGTGGTAAGTTTTCATTTTTTGGTTCGGCAATCATTTGACAAGGTGGTTTTCATTGTTACACGTCCTCTAGTTTAGCGTACATTCAATAGTCCAAGTGATCGCTATGGTGGATTTCTCCCGAATCCTTAGGTATTGGGTCTCCTCCGAGTATGCAGAGCTTACTCTCTATTTCATGTGTTTTCGAACACACTCCACCCTTCACAACTCATGCTAGTTTTGTGTGACCAAATCGATGGCACTGGTGGTGAGGATCAAGTCGAATGGCTCACAGGATCTCCTCTCACATGAATACATTGTAGACAATATCCTGGTTTATGGTTGGGATGGGTTCATAAAATGATTTGAGGGTTTTAACCTCAAATTTTCTCAAGCCTTCACCCAAACTTTCAATGGTGCTAAGGCTAAGATTGGGGATTTACAGTTTAAAGTGACAGTGGGATCAATTGCAAAGGCTACTAGATTTCCCCAAGAAGGAGCTCGCTGGTTTAAAAACCTCAAGTTCGAAGGCCTCCCTTGGCATCCACTGATGGATTCCAAGAAATCGTGTTACATTGTAAAAGGTACACCAATTGTTTTATTTAAACCACGATGACATGGTTTACTATTGATACTTAAGTAGTTTAACACTTGTGAGGGTAGATATGGACTAGTCTTCCTATATCATGTCCATTTATTTATGGTATTTTTAGGTTTTGGTTTAAATATGCCATTTTATCTACTTAGGAGCTTGCAAAAAATGGGCAAATTCTAACAAAGACAAAACCTAAATGCACAGTCTAGTTTGTTCCATCACGGCCTGATTCGAATTCTGGTAATTTTGCAATTGTCTAAAGTTGGGAATAGTTGGAAAGATTTCATGGGTAGAAATGGGTTCTCCCTACCTGAAAATGTGACTGACTCACCTATGAATTTAAATGAACTTTCCAGTCCTTGTCGATCAAACCCCTCTATGGAAAACCTACATATCGAATTACAGGAAAGCCCTATGTCTATGACTGAAACCCCTGTTGTTTTTCATAAGTCAACCAAAGGAAAGAAACTGAGATCCGATTTTATTCCCAAGAAATATTTAGAAGATGTTTTGGATTATCTGAAGGATAAAATCCTTTTTTTTCCTAATCCTGAGCCAATTCAGGTTGATTTAAGTGAACTTGAAAAAAAGAAACAGGGTAGGCGAAAGATACAGAGAAGTGTAGCAGTCAATTTAAAAAATAAAATACCTAGTCAACTCATATCCAGAACACTAATAAATCTACATCTTGATCATGAAAAACCTATCCCTATTATTGACGTCGATGATTGGATTTCCGAGGATGATATCGATGACTAGATTTCCAAGGATGATATCGATGACCAGATTCCTGAGGACAATATCGATGTCAATACACCACTGTTCAATTTTGTATTGAATGATCCTCCTTTATTAAAGAAGCAACAAGGTTTTTCAGGCATTCAACATGATCTAAAACGAACTATGGAACAAGATAAATTACCCACTACACAACAGACTCAACCTTTACCAAACATAGAACTGATGCATTGTGAGAATTGTTTCGATTGGATCAAAAGGTATTATTGGGATGCTCCTTATCTATAGGCACATTTGAACCAAGTGGTCACTAGGAATTCAATGCTTGAGAGGGATATTTGTCCCAATTGGGATTTGTCCTGCAAAAGGGGATTGGGTTTGCCCTCCTTGGTGAAATTGTCCACTGACACGAGTCTGGTAATTAGGTGTGAAAGAAGGGATGGTGCCACTAGGGTTGGTACCTCTGATAGAGGATGGAAGAGTTCCTCTGAAAAGGGGTCCAGGAAGTGTCGTAATGAAACTAGGAACGGGATGGTACCCAGAAGGAGTGGAAATGCCAAGAGTCCCGGATGGGATTTGTGTAGGAACGGGAATAGAAGCATTCAACGCATGATATCTGGGGGGAAGTGTTGGGGTGAATCTAGTAGAAAGCAGTGTGCCAATGGGAGCTTGTCCAGCCACCGTAATCTCGGTGTGAGGGCGCGTATTATTAGGGACCATTGTGTAATGGACTGTTTGTAGGGGGATATTCAAGATGTGGTCGGATGGTGGAGCATCTGAACCAGGAAAATAATAGGCAGTAGTAAAAGGTATTGCATCTGGATCAGATGTTTCAGGCAGCTCAGGTGTGACAGTGATATCAATGCCTTCTTCTGAGACAAAGAGATCCCGTCTAAAAATGCCAGTAGTCCAAAAAGGATCTTGACCCTCAAGTCCCGTGAAAGGTCCGGTTGGTAATCCAGAAGACTCAACAACTATTTCTCCAGAAAAATTCACTCGAACAATACATCTCTCAGATTCGGGAGGAACTCGGAAATCCTCTTGAGAATTGGTAATTCAGAACCATTCTAAAGAGTTAGTTCTTTCCACTTGTGGAGTGGAAATGTCTTGGACTTCACTCTATCGAGGAGAGCCCTCTAGTGAGTTGGTAGGCAAGGGTTGAGAACCTTCCAGATCTTCTGGAGGTTGTCCTTTCATTCTACGTGAATAATGTGGAGGGTCAATTGGGATTGAGTTAAAATCTTATGAAATAAATTCTATGGCCAACTTGGGTAAATGAACATCACGCGCTAGTAAAATCTAGGAAGCAAAAATCAAGCAAAGAAGACCTTCCAATTCCAAAGTCACTAGTTGGTGATGAAATCCAACGTCATGACGACGAGATAAGAAGGGGTTGGGGTAGGCTCGAAAATTTATGTTGATGACCTGTTTAACGGACTTAGACCCTGGTGCAAGCTCCCACACATAATCATGGGTATACCCTCCAAGGAGCTCGAGTGAGTCTGGCCAACGTCGATTCTAGGTACTGTGAAGACTTACCCCTTCATAGTCACCTTATGTAAGACCCTAAGAAGATAGGCTACTAAGGTTACCACAAAAAACAATGATGCCTAGGGAAAAAGTCGACTGTCCGATCCACATGCAAGGGCAGGGTATCTAGCCCAAAATCAACTGGAGAGGCTTCCACTCATCATTGTGTGTATACCTTCAAGTGACCCCCGTAATACATGCAATATCTACACCGAGATAAACAAGGAAGGGTGAGTAACTCTGTCAATCTCAATGCGACCTCAGGTTTGACCCTTGTGTGAGAAGGGATTCCCAAGAAAAAATGTTGCAAATGGAATTTGACACTCCTTATCACAATATACTATTGTGTGTTTTCTGCTTTGGAGAGTGTGTCTCACTACTGATTCCAAAGCTCTAGCCTAGCTAGTGTTGGTGCAAAAGATCCCTATAAAAGTTGATACTTGAATTTTAAAGTTGGACAATATTATTAAAGGTTGTTGTTACGCGAAAAGGAAACAAAAATGAAACCAATGTTGTGTAAAACTCTGACCCAACAATGTGTAAATAGGGATGAATGATACAAATTTTTGTTTGATGAATTCTATTTACAAGAGAAAAAGAGGAGTTTTCTGGAATAATGCGAACTACGATGTACGATCTTTCTTAAAATGTAATATCAAACAATCATGAACAATGCAAATTACCTATTCGTTCTCTTTAAATATTTGAATGCCAATATTTTTCGAATAAATGATTTCAAAAAAAAATAGAGAAAAAATCTTTAATTTTTTATTAGAAACCAAGCAATAGGGATGGAACTAAGAAAAAGTAAGCAACCAATAAAATTGAAATACTCAACAAACACCCAAATCGATCTTTCAATGAAGATAAAAATGACAAATTGAAAAGACCAGTCTCTTCAAATGCACATGGACAACAATTTTCCAAGTAGTAAGCAATCGAAAAGGACAATTAATCCCAACTTTTAATCCAATCAAAGGACCTTGACCAAAAAAGCACTCAGATTTCAGAATCAGAGATTATACCCTTGTTAAGAAGAGGTCAAGAGGTAAAAATTAAGGAAAAATGATACAAAAGATTTTTCAATTTTAGAAAACTAATCATTCACAATATTTGAAGTCAAGAAACAATCAATCACTGGCAAAATAAGTTCTTCCCGGACAAACAAACAAATCTGGCCATTTGAAGACACAAAAAGACCTAATCCAAAGTTTTCACAAGTGAGTTCGCAGTTTGGTAGTGGGGTACAGTTCAAGAAGTAGGGATTCTCGCAGCCTAGGCACGGGAAGGTTGCGAGAAGGTCGCACTGAACTGAACACTAGGGTGCGAACTTCAATGATTCTCCCACGCCACAAAAAGGTACAGTGTGAGAAGGTTTGTAATCAGGTAAAATTTGGAAAAAGGACAGAACTTTTGAGTGAACTTCTATATCTAGAGAGTTTGTAAGGATCTCCTAAAGACTCAGAGATTGATTGGGAATGAAAAAGGGCAGGTCAAAAGAAAATGGCCAAGAAAAAAAACTAGAAAAACGGGATCTCCCCAGTGGAGTCACCAATTTTGTTACTGGATAAATCGATAGGTGCGGACACCAACTGATCTCCCTAAATCCACCTGGATCTAGAACAAAACAGGACAAGACATGACTCTTTCTCTAAGTTGTAGTCGTTGAATATACTACCAAAAAGGAATGAGTGGCATACCTTTATATCGCTTCCTTAGGTCTCTATTGTTCCTACTTCGCGCTGGTGCTCTTGTGAAATCAAGTCCAAGACAACACAAACCAACAAAAGTGAATATAGCAAAGTATATTCAATGTCAACCTATGCATATGATCAAGGAGTTATGCAATAAAATAAGAGTGATTTTATGAGAAAGGGACATGTCGTTGTATTATATTAAATGAAAGTAGAAGATACAACCAAATCACCTTAATCTCGTAAGATTCCTTTCAATGATCCTTGGTTCCAACTCACACACTTTCTCTACACTTGTATGAAGAAGATCCAATGCAACTCGATAGAAAAATAGAGTCTTCAAGCTTCTATCCAAACAGAGTTCTTCACACAATTCTTTCACCAATTCTTCATTCAATCTTTCTTAACCTTTTCCATGAGAAACCTTTCAATATATAGGAGAAGGAGAGATGGTTAAATGGATGAGGATGATCCCACTAAATCTGAGAAGTTAGTAGGGTTCCAACCATGTGAATGCCAACTCATTTTCTAGAAGATCCTCTTCTAGAACCTTCGTAACCTCTTCTTCCATTTTTAGCCTTAAAACAGGTTTGCACCCTGCTTATGGAGAAAACTGTGAACTCCTCGTAGGCCAAGTATAGAGCAACCTACATGAAAGAGGATTTTTTCACTCTGCATCATATGCAGCCTGTGAACTCACTTTAAAAATGTGCTTTGTAGAGGAAGACAATAGTTACTTTTCTCAGGAAAAAAATCCTTATGAAAGCTTGATCACATAACTGTAGATACATCACCAGAGTGACCAAAATCATGTGTAACAACCTCCTTCTCCTCTTCAATTCTCTCTAGGGGAATGGCAAGGGCTTGCAATGGAGAAAAAGGGAATTCTGGCTCAAACTCACAATGTGGTTGCCAAATATTGGGGCAAAGGGGGAATACGGAAATGGGTAGAGTTTCTATGCTTCTCATGCTTCCCTTTGACATGGGACCCCAACCCCTTCTTTTATAGGCTAGAAGAGATAGTAATGCTTGGGGTCACTGGCTATGGGCAGTCAAATGGTTAAGTAACATCCCGAAAACCAGTATCCTATGAAATTTTGATTTTTTGCGATATTTTGTGAGTGTACGCGGGCAGTAGTGGTGCAGGGCGCGTACACCTTCAAAACAATGATTTTTAGAAGAGCTTGTTCAGTGATGGCTTGGAAAAGATAGAAATTTAGATGGCCTGATGTTATGTATGCATGTTTGGTGCAATTTAGGGTTATAACAATGTCATTGGCATCGTCTAGCATCCAAAATCCTACACACTCAAGACAACCCAGTCAATAGCACATGTCGATGTAAATATAACAAAAATAACATATCATCAGATCCACAACATCTCATAATCATAATCAAAACAGTCAATTGTATAATGAGACGGATCACTTGCCCGCAAGTGTCCTCAAAGAATAATCCCGTTCATTGCACGCAAGAGAGAGATGTTACATACATCCCCTCTTGTTTTAAACTTCGTCCCAAAGTTTTCACAGTGTGTAAGTTTCAAAATAAAGTGTATTAAAATATCATATGTCTAGTTATCAAACAAAAATGGAAACCGTTGACGCATATCATATGCGTCCTCCCACGTCGCCGAGTGTGGACTATAGATGTCCCACTGGACCTTAACCTTATCTATTGTTCGATGCCATAACTATTGAATGCAATGGTCTAGGATGCAGATTGGCTCTATCATGAGTGCACCCTCGTCCAATATCTGCAACGAAATCATGGCAATAACATGTGTAGGACCACTAACATAATGTCTCAAAATAGATACGTGAAAAACATCGTGCATACGGCTCAAAGAATCAAGAAAGGATATTTGATAGGCCACAGGCCCCTTCTTTTCCACAATCTCGAAGGGTCCCACAAACCTAGGAGAGAATTTATCACCCTTTCTGAACTTGATCGAAATCTTGTGTGGTTTTACCCACAAGAAAACTTGATCCCCAACTTCATATCTACAATCAACACGATGCACATCAACATCACTCTTCTGTTGATCCTATGCTTCCTTTATCCTTTGTCTTATGGTTTGAATTTGGTAGTGCATTTCTTGGATCGCTTCTGGTCCCACCAAGACCCTATCCTCAAGCCAATCCCAACTCAAAGGCATTTGACACAGTTTCCCGTAAAGAAACTCGAATGGTGCCATCTTAATGGTGCTTTGATAACTGTTGTTATATGCAAATTATACCAGTAGAAAGAATTATTCCAAATGCTTTTGTTGGTCCATCACGTACATATGCAACATATCCTCCAGGATTTGGTTTGTTCGTTTGGTATGCCTGTCTGTCTCCGGGTGATACGCCATACTAAAGTTAATTTGGGATGCCAAGGTCTCTTGGAAACTCATCCAAAATCATCTGGTAAACATCGATCCTCGATCGAATATAATCCTCTTAGGCATGCCATGCAACCTCACAATCTCACTGATGAAAACTCTAGCTATGTCAGGTGTCTGATACGTCATACACATAGAAATAAAATGAGCACTCATCATCAGAGTGTCGACTACTACAAAAATAGAGTCATGTCTTCTTTCCATCAGTTGTAATACAACAATTAAATCCATCAAAATGACCTCCCATTTTGATTCTGGAATTGCGTGTGGTTGTAGTAATCCTGTTGGATGTCTATGTTCAACCTTCACTTGCTAACATTCTAGACATGTTGCCACGTAGTTGACTATGTTCGCCTTCATCCCCTTCTATAAGAATAAGGGTTTAAGGTCTTCCCTCATCTTTGTGACTCTTGGGTGATCCATGTACACTGCTCTATGAGCCTCATTTAGGATCAAACTCCTCAACTTGTCATTGGTCGGTACGTAAATTCGATTTTTAAATCAAAATAATCCATCATTGTCCACTGTAAATCCCTCAAATTTTGGTGCCATCATTATATTTTGGTTCGATAAAATCCTGGACCTCCTTTTACCAGTCATCTTCATGTTTTAAAGTTAGAATCTTTTCATGTATGTTCGTTTCAAGAGGCATCACCGAAAAAATGCTTGGTCTTTGACTCAACGCATCAACCACTCTGTTCATTGTTCCTTTTATGTAAATAATCTTGAAATCGTACTCGCTAAGAAATTCTGACCAATGTCGTTGTCGCGCGTTCAAGTTGCTTTGTGTAAATATCTGTTGTAAATGACAATGGTCCATTTTTAGTTAGAATTTTCGTATAATAAGGTAGTGTCTCCATACTCTCAAGGCATAAACAATGGCTAACAACTCCAAATCGTGTATTGCATAGTTCTCCTCATGCCTTCTCAACTTTCTCGAGAGGTAAGAAATTACTCGACCATCTTGCATCAAGAGTCTACCTAAGCCTTCCTTGGATGCGTCAATGCATACCAAGAAGTCCGCGTCCATGTCAGGGAAATTTAGTATCAGTGTTGTCGTTAACAACTCCTTGAGCCTCCGAAATTCTTTTGTCATTTCTCGGTCCTAACATACTTCTTGTTCTTCTTCTGCAATTTCGTAATCGGATTTGCTATCTTCGAAAAAACCTTGAAAAACTACCGATAGTATCCCTCAAAAACCATGAAGATAAGCACTTATGGGACATTCAACGGAGCAGGCCATTCCATAATAGCCACAACCTTTTCTAGATCCACAATGATACCTTCGTCGGAGATGACATGCCCTAAGTAGTGAATATTCGATTGATAAAACAAGTATTTTGAAAGCTTCCCAAACAATTTTTTCTCTCGTAGACACTATAGTACCAGGCACAAGTGTTCTTCATGATCCTCCATCATTTGAGAATATATCAAAATATCGTCAATGAATACTTGGATGAACTTGTCCAAGTATTTGTGGAACACCCCATTAATCAAGCTCATAAATACCCCAGGGGAATTTGTTAGCCAAAAAGGTAAAACAGTAAACCTGTAATGTCCAAACCTCGTCTTAAAGTTGGTCTTAGGGATGCCATCCTCCTTGATCCGCAACTGGTGATACTCTGATCTCATGTCAATCTTTGAAAACATCATCACGCCTTTCATATGATCAAACATATCATCAATACTTTGCAACAAATATTGATTCTTGATTGTTTCCTTCTTCAATTGATGGTAGTCAATGTAGTGTCTCCATGACACATCCTTCTTTCGTATAAAAATCACAGGTGCACCCCACGGTAACACACTTGGACATATAAGTCCTAGTTCCAACAAATCCTTTAGTTTCATTTTCATCTCCTGTAACTCTGGGCTCGACATATGATAAGGAGTTATTTCTATCGGTTTGGTTCCTGGTTTTAGGTCAATGATAAATTCCAATTCCCGCTCCAGCGCCATCCCAGGTAACTCCTCAGGGAATACGTCCACAAAATCTCGCACCACTAGAATGTTTTCTAGACCTTTCTCTACTCCATTATCATTTAACTCAATGATCGCATAAATCTTACATCCCATGTGCATGCTCTTCTACAGCTGCGAGGAAGAGATGAACCTCAGGGAGAATCCCTGGTTCTGACCTAGAATCATGTGTCTCTGTCCCTCATCATCGACCATGATCAACTGTTTCTTATTACAATTGAGTATCGCCTCATGTGATTCCAACCAGTCCATACTAATCATGACATCATAAGACCCTAATATTGTGACGTACAGGTTGGCCCTTGTGAAAAACTCTCCCAGGGTAAGGCTACAGCCTGTAACCTTCCCTCCAACCTTTTGTTCTGCTCTCAAAGCCACTTATACAAAGCTAAACTCGTCCTGTTCGACATCCTTTACCTTAATTCATTTTAGTGTTGCACCAGAAATAAAAATTTCAGTAGCACCTGGATATATCAAAATATTGAGGGTCTAGTCAGCGACGGTACCTGACGTCTCAAGCACAGTCGATTGGCGCTCTTCCTGGTGGTTATTCACCGTTGCATGAATGCGATTGTACTTTCCCAAATCTCCCACGGTAGTGGGTCTGATTGGTCCAGATGATATGGTCCTCTCAACTAGGCAGTCACGCTAGTAATGTGGCTCTCTACATGTCCAATGCCTTTTCTTCGGTCCAGTACTCCTGGTACCTGAAGTAGAAGCTGATGGCCCACCGGCCTGGAACCCTAGTCTATTATTCTTAACAAGCCTAAACTTTTGTTGTTGCGATCGACATTGCTACTAGTGTTGTGGTTCTCTCTAAGGAGTCCGTTACTGACGAGATGGTCATCGAGGTGTAGTGAAATTGGATCCTCTCTGGATGCCGCGATATCCTGGTGAATGTATAGTTGGTGTCTAATGTTGTTGTGCACTGGATTTCACCTGTCTCGCTGGAGTCCTAATCTGACCCTACTGATAAGCTCCTCCTCTGCTAGGAGGGCCTTTTGGATAACATCATGCAAGGTTTGAGGCATTAAAATCCATACCTTTTCACGAATGTTGACATTAAGGCTGAACACAAACTTGTTGACCTTAAGTTTCTCGGTATTCAAGTGCGGATCATACTGAGGTAGCTTCATGAAATGGACCTCGTATTCGAGCATCGTACGACTGCCCTGTCGCAAGGCATTGAACTCATTGAGCTAGCACTCAATGAATTCATTAGACATATACCTCTCCCGAAAGCATTCCCATGACACTTCTTCGATTTCCATGCTAGATTGCGGCAGGAGTGTCTTCCACCATAGAAGAGCACACCCCTTTAGTTGAAATACCGCCATGTGAACCTTCATGTTGGAGTTATAGTCGCAAAGTGTAAAGAACATCACCATATTCTCCAACCATGCGTCGGTAGCTACGTCGTCTGCAACACCAAAGAACTCAGTAAATTTGACCTTCTCGAGTTCGCAATGAACGCTACTAGTACCGGCCGGAGTGCACGGTGGACCCTTAAGAGGTGTCGTCGCCCTGGCCTCATCTCTATCCAAACGATTGATAGGTGCCTCAGAAATCCTCTGAAAGGACCTCATCAACCCAACCACATTGCCCATAGCTATCTATTCCTTCTCAACAACATGTTCATCTACTTGGGGGTTATACCCCTCGGATGTGGATGCTACTAGAGGCGTTGCACCTCCTCCCCTAGCACCTTGTCATCTTCCTCCATGACATCCTCTTACCATGATTACCTGCATGAATACAAATCAATTTAATTAACGACATTTTATAGCCAATTATCTAATCAATGGAAGTCATAGTGATCCCAAGTCGCGGGTTGAACTGGATCTGATACTATATGTAATGACCCCTGTCGTGGCTACAACATGCGATGCATAACAAGTGAAATATTTATTTTCTTTTATGTAGGACATTAATAACGACAATACAATCAACCGTCACAACTCGACGATGAACACAATGCACTCAAATCAGGCAACAACAAACATAATGACCTATCATACTAGCACATCAAGCAATTGGATGCAAGATATGACAATCAATCAAACAAAAATAAAGACGAATACACGCCCATCCTACCCTACAATATTAGGAACTCCAGGACACATAAGCAATGCTCAAGCCCAGGTTCCCATCAATTTTGACCATTTAAGGTCTCAAGACTGGCAACTGTTCTGAGGAACAAGGAGGTGTCTACATCCCTCCCAACATAAGAAATACCACGCATACTAAGCTAAAGACACATCAATCATTCCCACATGACAATGTTAACTACACACATAGTTAGAACCCTCTCGGCGAGCGAGAGACAATCACATCAACGCTACAAAACAAGTAAAACCTTACTTACAAAAACAACCTCATCCACATTGGGAGGTGCATGATCCTAATCCAGGGTTCATATGCTATTATTGATCAACACATGCAATGAACCCAATCATAAGGTATCACGTCGCCACATGGAAACAAGGTGCTACGGACCCATGTGCAAACAAAAATTTCCAAAACTTCAACCAAACATAAAATCCAACGTGCTCGAATTCCACTGGGACTCACATACATTATTACTGAAATATAATGTTTTAAAGTTGTAAATGAAGAGAGAAAGTGTTAAAAGTGAAGAACTTTGTAGTTTTCAAAACTATAGCCCAACTTTTATATCTTTTTCAATATAGAAAATTTTGAGTTAGACATCCAAATGATTATAAACATTGAGGACCTATTACCTTTATATCAATCGGAAAAACCAATTTAGTAAAGATACGAATAAATAAGTATAACACCAAAAGTAGATTAAGTATATAAATCAATAACCACATTACGAAAAGAGAAACAAATTGGTTTTATCAAACTTAAATAAAGTATTTTAATTATTGTTTTTGAAAAAGTGTTGATATACATATTACTAAACTAATACCAAATTGAAGAATTCTAGATATGCAATAGAAAAATGTAAATGTTTTGAAGGATAATATATATATGTAGTTGCGAGGATATATTTTTAATACCATGCACATTCATTGGTAACGATCATCTATGCGAAAACAATTTAAATATTAATACTGGTTGTTCACGATATTCATACTACCGGTGAGTTGTTGTAAAATGAATAAATTATGATATAATGATTTCCTAAATTACATAACTATGCCATCTCTAACCCTTAAATATTTAAAATCTCTATGTGATTATTAGGAACTTTGGGTTCTTATAATAAAATCTCCTTGTAAATATAAACATGATATCAAATCTTGGCTTAGTTAAACCCGAGATTCTTGGAATTAGCAAAATTACCTCTGTCAACTTTAAGTAAATAGAATTCACAACCAGGAATATTTAATAAATACACTTGTGAAATATAAATAATTAATTGAACAATAATTATCACAAATCACATAAATATAACAACAAAGGAACCCCCACACTGGCCAATTAAAAATCTACAAGCAGAAAATTAGCCAAGTCAGCGTTACCATGAAACGACTATAAACTAAGAGTATTAAATTCGCTCCTGCCATTCTTTGTCATACACAATGATGTCAATTCACTGGATAATTGAATCGTTCCAGCCATTTTCTATTACTAAGAATACAAATCCCCAACCAATGATCTAGATGTCACTCGGTGGAACGTTGGGTCATCGCCCCAACAAAGTTGAGTCTTAGTCACTATGGTGAGGGCAAAGGAGTGGCGAGGTTGCACTGGTGTTCATAACAATAGATTTTTTTTTCGAAGTAATTATCACAGTCAATTCAAAATATGAGAATTCAATTGTGAGTGATATAAAATTTTTATTCTTTAAATTGCAATTATTCTCAGAATCCGAATTATGAAAATCTAATTAATCATTAATGGAAATTCCCTGATAGACAAAATGAGTGAACAATAATCGAGATTGAGTCTGGAGTTTACAGAAAGACTGTCCATAATATCTCAACAAGAATCTCATCACACTCCATGGAATCTCATCTCGTGAAGCAGAATAAATTGTGTTAACTTGGGATAACACAACCAATACTTTTATTAAACAACAGGTATTGGAAATGCTTTTAGTGATGTACGTTTTTTTTTCAGCTCTAGAAGAAAGACTTTGGTTCATAATTATTTTCATGATAAAAGAAAAGGTAATCTTGGAACATTGAATGTGGCACAGTGATATTAGAAGGATCATATTTCATTGTTGAGGGTATTACGTTTAAAACTCAGTGCCCGAGGCAAGATTTTATATTTATTTTCAACTTATTAGAACATGATATTACATAGTTGTTTAGCATGAGTTACATGCCGACACCTTGTAATGCCATGGTACATTGTATGGATCTCTATCAGAGTACACAATGGTAGTATGGATGATCAGAGGCTACTAAGGGATAGCAGAACGTAGCTTGCAACACTGAGATTCACAATTAGGGAGCTAGTTAAAAATACAACTAAAGAAACAAGAAGGAAACTTCATCAATACCCGCATGACTTCATAAAAACAAACCCAACCATTTAAGAACAAGAGTAGGACATAATATCATGAAATTTTTTTTTCACTAATTTACCAATGTACACAGAAATTTTAACTAAGTTACCAATAAAATTTGACACATGCATACTGTATCCGAAGCTGATGAAACCGAATTCATTATCCCACGCTTGCGCTCCATCCATATCTTCTTTTCCAACCATTGAGACCTCACTAGTAACTCCTAGCCAACACTAGTGGTACTCTTCTTTCCCCTAAGACCTCGAGCTGCAAAGGGGCCATGCACACAATACAAGAGAATGCTAGCTCCAAGCTCGCCTCACAAGGTCAAGCTACCACTCGTTACCTGAGCTGGGTATCGCAACTCCCACAAGATAAATTCAATAAAGATAAAATTCCGTCAATGTAACCTTACACAAACCAAACTTGATCAAATTCCTCCTCCTTCATCATTTTTATAGAGTTTTCTAGTGATTAGTTTCCCAAACCCTCATTAGATTATTTTTATTAAATTTAATTAGGAAAAACCTCTCCCGTACACATGTCACCTGATCTCTTAATTGCACCAAAAAATCAATTTTATTAATTAATTAATCTTCCTATTTCCCTCACCCACCTAAAAGAATTCCTAAAAATGCTCCTCAGTGTCCCTTTATTACCTTACAATTCTTAAATGACTTACACCTTACTTAAAGCCTAGTTGATTTCACAAATTTAAAGTTCCAATGGCTATATTCCTTACTAAGTTAGACATTCCTATTTTTCTTTAAGTTTCTCCTTTTCTTTAAGTTCCCCTTTTTAACTAAGTTCAGAATTAGCAAGCTTTGACAAAGACAACAATTTACCATTTTAATAAATTAATCCTCCATTAAAATTTTACTTTAGTTATTAATATTTAAATTTTCTTTACCCCCTTCTTGTTACATGTCTAATTAATTTTATTTTTTTCAAAGGTTCTACTTAGACCTAGGTTTTAAATTCACTAGGTTTTGCAACAGTTCTTAAGGGAAATTGTTTTATTAAACTTTACTCATCACATCATTCATTTTAAGTCTGACTAGGTCCTAAGGAGCCATAGTTTTCTAGGCACTAGGTTTATTAACTTACCATAGTAAAAAAAAAATTGCGACGTTACCTTCGGGACACACTACATGCTCCAAGGGTGCCACTTGCCTCCTTTTGTTTTATTTGTGCAATGTGCCCTTCAATATGCACTACGTGATCCAAGGGTTCCCATCACCTCTTTTCATTTTATTTGTGCGATGTGCCCTTCAGGATGCAGTACATACTCCAAGGGTGCCACTCACCTCTTGACTGAATTTGGTAGACGTCAAACCCCTGGAGTCAATACTCTGTCAGGTGATCTTGTTGGAGACTAAGAGCCTTTAAGGAATAAGGACCCTGCCTTATTACGCACCCCTTAGAATCATTGTGAGGGACTATTGATGTCTTCCCTCATGGCATCGTTGGTCTTCTCGAACTAGGTAATTGTTAACCTACAATTCGAGCCACGACAGGAGCGCTAGTAGAGTGTTGCAGGGCTACTACTGCACCTCTCCCTCAATGTCTCTGGTTGTCATGCATGACCCTTTTACTCCAAATGTGATCTTGGTTGGAAATTTATAGTCATCCTGCTTCATCAATGAAACAAGTTAGCTATAAAAATCAACATCATAATATCTAGTCATATGTCACATCTGTAATATCAAGAACATTCAAACCATAAAAATCCACTCCATGAATCGATTCGGAGTCCAAGGAGATCCATCTATGTCGTTGACATCCTCTAATGTCCAGATTCTTGGACACTCAGGACAACCCAGTCAATAGCACTTGTCGATGTAAATATAGAAAAAATAACATATCATCAGATCCACAACATCTCATAATCTTAATCAAAACAACCAATCATATAATGAACTAGATCATTTGCACGCAAGTTTCCTCAAATAATAAGTCTGCTCAGTGCATGCAAGAGAGGTATGTTACAACATGGCATGGCATGGTATGGAAAGGCATGCAAAGGAAAGGCAATGCAAGGCATGGAAAGGTAAGGCATGTCAAGGCATGGCATGTCATGGAAAGGAAAGGAATGACATGGAATTTCATGGAAAGGAAAGGAAAGGCATGACATGGAAAGGAAATGCATTGCATGGCATTGCAAGGCAAGGAAATAAATGGCATGGCATGGCAAGGAAAGGTATGGAAATACTTGGCATGGAAAGGAAATGCATGGATCAATAAGGCCTTGAAGTTATGTTGTTTTCCATGCTTTTCAAAATAAATTATGGATCAATAGTATAATGAGACTACACCATAAGGATGAAACATAAACCTATTTAGTGACATCCCTTTTTATGTAAATCCTATTAACTATGATAATCCATGTTTCAAAACTATAAAGATACCTTGGGTCTGTGTTTCAAGTTTTGTGGATGATTTTATGGTTAGGAGTTCATGGATGACCATTGAGTTACCTAGTAAGTACTCTTTCTAAGTCATTGATGGTTATTTATTTAATGTATGAAATATTTTTTTATCAAGGTGGTGATATTGCATGTTATTTCATATTCTTCTTGAATTAAACTTGTCTTTAAACCCTCAATTTCATGGTTATATTAGGAATTGCCCTCAATTTACAACCTTGTTAGCTTGACATATAGGGTTCAATTGTCATCTTTCACCCTTAGAATACACCCTGACACTGTTTATTACATTTTTGTCATAATTTTCATCCCTTTAGGGCTTGATGTCTTGAATATTATAGGGTTGTTATGTTCCATCTTCCATTTCAACAAGAATTTTCTATCTAAACCCTAGTTTAGGCTGGAATTTGCAGCCCCCTTTCTTTACATGATTACTTGTTTGAAGGGATGTTATATTGGTCCCATTGTAACTTGTCATATTTTTTAAGTTAAACATCTTAATCACAAGTTTTATAAAAACTAGAGTTTCCTTGTTGATTTGTGGTGTTTGGGACTTTCCATTGACTTGTTTGAACTTAGTTAATATCATTTATTGGCTTGGCAAGGCATGGAAATGACATGGAATGGAAATGACATGGATTGGCAAGGCATACCAATGGCATGAAAATGGCATGGAAAGGAAAGGAAATGGCATGGCATGGAAATTACATGCCATGGAATGGATTGGAAACGCATGACAAGGCATGGCATGGAATGGAAATGTAATGACAACGACATGGAAAGGAAAGGTGTGCAATGGCATGTCATGGAAAGGCAAGACAAGATAAGGAATACCATGGCATGGAAAGGAAAGAAATGGCATGGAATGGGAAGGCAAGGCATGCCATGGAAAGTCATAGAATGACATGGCATGACAAGGAAATGCATTCCATCGAATGGAATGACAAGGCATGACATGGAAAGTAAAGGCATGCAATGGCATGTCATGGCAGGGAAAGACATGAAATGGTAGGGAAAGACATGCCATGGTATGGCTTGGAAAGGCATGGATTTTCATGGCATGGAATGTCATGCAAAGGCAAGGCATGGCACGAAATTGCATGGTAAGGAATGACATGGAAAGGAAGGGCATATCATGGTATGGAATGGAAAGGAAAGAGAATAAATGGCAAGCCAAGTCATTTCATGACAAGGCAAGGCATGGAATGACATGGCATGGAAATGCATGGAAAGGCATGAAGAGGTAAGGCATGACATGGAAAGGAAATCCTTGCAATGGCGTGGCATGGCAATGCATGGTATGGCTTGGGAAGGCAAGGCACGACATGGCATGGAAACTCAAGGCAAGACAAGGCATGGCATGGCTTGGCAAGGCATGAAATTTTTTTCACCTAGACTTAAAATGTCATAAACACTTCATTGGATGGAAAGGAACTTTGTGATACAAAGTTAAGTCATATGTCCCTAGAAAAAAGTTTTTTATTTCTTGGGATGAGAAAGGTTTATTTTTTTGATATTCTTGTTTCATTGCAATCCACATTTTGATTTGAATTTTTCCTTGCAAAATGTTATGGAAAGTTATATTTATTGTGGTATAGGATAAAATGGGAAGCTACATGACAAGACATGCAAGGAGGGATTAGTCTATTTTAGTTCATAGTGGTGTTCTAGGGATTTGTAAATGTAATAACCTATATTTTTTCCTTAGAAGGTTAGAATTTTGATTTTTACTTATCTTAGTGATTCATTGCTTAATATTTGTTGGGTTTAGTTATAATGATATAGACATTTGGTATGTATACATTTGGATCTATTTATGTGTTGTTGGATATCATTTTTATTGTTATATGTTTATGATTATCATAGTTATTTGATTTGTTTAAACATGCTAATTGAAATCTAGAACTTTGGATCTTCATGCACTACCCATATATGAAGTATTTCTTGGATTTAGTATGATTGTCAACACCATTTAGGTAACTCACATTTGTTTCCTCAAAATTTATTTCGTGTATACTACTAATTCAATATTTTGTTAAATTTTACTAGTTTTGGGGTCTTTAAGTCAAGTAACCAGTACTATATATAGAAAATTAATATATTTATGATTCGTGGACTTGAGATTATAAGTTTGTTGGTTTACAAGTTTGCAATATTTTTTTTTAATATATATATATATATATATATATATATATATTCAAAAAAATTTAAATTGCACATATTTTACAAAATGGCACCTCGTGCCCAATATACAAAATGGAAACAAGTGCCCTAACATGGAAGACAACCATATGGTGACCTATATACAAAATGGGAGTAATTGGTAAATCATTGACCACTGCCACTATCACCACCCTAATGAACATCCTGAAAAATCTGTATTTCTTCTCTTTCTTGAGGAACCACCTCGAGTGGTTATGGGCCTCAATGTGATTTGTCTCTTCGGAGACTGCAAAAAGAAAAAACATTGTTATAAATTGTTTTCCTCGATGAATTAAAAGACATACAAAATGATACTTTATAATTTAATCTAAGACAACTCACCATATATGATACTGAAAATCATGGGGGTCTTACCCTTCTCCATGAACCCAAACTCTCAAAAATGCCACCTTGCATCAGTTACATGGATCAAATAAAAAAAATTAAAAAAATATGTGTAAAATCAAATTCATGATACATAAAAAATTATTATTAACACAATATCTCATAGTGAATATCTTGAGCCTCGATGGAGAGTCGTTGGCAAGTGAAGCACTCGAATGTACAACCTTTTGCAAGGAAACCTCTACTGTGGTAGCCTCGATGGAGAGTCGTTGGCAAGTGAAGCACTCGAATGTACAACCTTTTGCAAGGAAACCTCTATTGTGGTAGCCTCGATGGATGAGGTCGATGGAAATGGTGGTGGGCATGGGTGGCATAATGGTGCAACCATTATGGATGGATGCAATGTAAGAGGTGGTGCATATGGGTGTCATGTGGGTGAATCCATTGATGATGCATGGAATAAGACAGATGTTGGGGGTGTGGGCATCGATGGACCCCCATAGGTTGTACAAGTGATGAGAAATCCCTTCTCTTGGTGTAAGCGAACCCAGAAGAATATCTCAGGTTCCTAGGGAGTGTAGTAGTATTTGTGACAACCCTACATGAATACATGCTTAGGGATTATTAAGTAAAATTTATTAGATAATTAATTGTCCTAATATGGTTTTAATTAAACAATGATTAGT
>SNQJ01S0026640.1:24946-74284 GCA_010110895.2 Picea sitchensis | reverse complement strand
TCTAGAAGCGGAAGCTTCTATTAGGTCTTCTTACATCTGCCTTATTCTATTTTATTGAAAGGTCTTATTAATATTGACCTTTATTACATCTGAATACATTGATCTACCTATGTGCAGGTTAGGACCTTAACAATGGGACTGAAGCAGTTTTCCCTTCTCATCTTGCCCTGCCTGTAGCAAAATTCTTCCAAGACTGCCAAGAAGAGCCTGATGACATGATCAGGAGAATTCATCAGCTGGTAGAAGTACAGTAGACTAGAGAGAAGGTGATGGGTAGAGCGCATGACCGTCAGTAGAAAATCAAGAGGCCTTTGTCAAGAAAGGCAATAAAGAGGATTTCCAGCCAGTAGATCTAGTACTCAAATTGGATGCACCCAAATAGGAAAAGGGCAAGCATGGAAAATTTGAAGCCCTTTGGATCGGCCCCTTCAAAATCTATGAGAGGTTCCCAAATAACACTTATAGAGTGCAGAATTTGGAGGGAGACGAATTCTTTGGTGGCCCTGTAAATACGCACTTCCTGAAAATGTTTTTTGTTTAAAGCTGCAATCGGCACCCCACCATTGTAAATACCATCTTTGTTTTACATTTATTTTGTTTTTGATATGAGACTCCATAACCCAAAGAAAAGAAATTGGAGCTGCGTGTTCTTGGCAGCTCGCAAGGAGCATGCCATCCCCTCTGGAGCCAATGTTAGCACATAAACTTGTCAAGGTCTTGTGAGTTGTGGTTTCTACCCAGGTCTGTAATTTTGTTTATCTCTCCTCCTTTTGCAGACCCGATCGTAGGTTTTTCATCTTGGCTTGTAGTTTTCCTTTGGTTATCCTTCATCCGTTTGATAGACCTGTTTTTCCTTAGCATCTTTCCTAAGAAGTATTGCCTCTAAGCCTTTCTATTTATCCTAAAGACGATCTCTTTTCTCTTTACCTCTATCGCTGAGCCTTTATTTTCCTGAGCCCTCAGTCAGTCATCCATGTGATTTCTCGTAGGTCACATTCATGAGCACCAAGTGCAATACTTGAAGCAGTTTGATGTGGACGCAAATCAAGCGAGCCAAGAAGATCAGTTTTCAACGGCAGAGATCCCTCAAGCAAATCAGATCAATGGCCATCTGGTGATCGGGACCATACAGTTGCACGAAGTATAGTGGAGAAAGGTCTGAAATCGTGAGGCCCATCCTAGTCGTTGATACTTGGAAGGACGTGCGACACAGGATCAGCGTTTCGATGACTCACATGATGGAGCAGTCAAAGGGTTGAGTCATAAGGACTCGCGAAACGCGAATTCACAAAATAATCAGGGTCGTCCATTTAGCGGGACATGTGGTGTCAGATCCAAGCCACGGAGAAATCCATTTCGGCAAGGCGGAAGTGAGAAATGTCGACATCCCTAGCCACCAAACGCTGATATGATTTGGTTCGTCTGATGTAAAGAGACGTGTGTCGACCAATCTGGGTGGTTGCATTTTCGTTACTAGGAGTTTTAAGCATGGATCACATCGCAAGTTCACGAAACGCGAAATCGCGACGTGCCTAAGAGTTAAGCCCACGGTCACAAGGTGGGGTCATATGGAAAGTGGAGCCAAAAGAAAGATAAGTGCCCATTCAAGCAGCAGGTAGCTATAGTTGTTTAAGGAAACGAACGTGGTCATCAAGTCCTAAGAAATTCTGACCGTTGATCCAAGTGGACCGCTTCGCGAATTGGAGCATCGAGATATTTGGAGTCAAGGGGAGTGAAAACTCCCAATATGCAAAATCCTAATATTTCATATGGATAAGCATGAGGTCACAACCCGTGGTCGTATTGGGTAGGGGAATGGATCCGCGCAAAATATCAGAGCGCTCGAGTTGGTCATAGAGAAGGATCCTTATGGCCTCGAGGCGTTAATTTTGACTCGAAGGAGTTGTGAGCTCACCTGGAGCATTCATAGGTGTCAGGCTTTGTCCTGATGCCAATAAAAGCAGTTAATGAAAGTGGGAAAGGTAGTTGAAACCTCGTTTCACCACATAAATGGAAAGCATGGAAAATCTAGCCATGGAGGGCAGAGTGTCAGCCAAAAGTTCCCTGTCATGGATTTTCTTGTGAAGCCCAGACTGATATGATCTTGCGTCTGGCAGAAGAATGTGAGCACAGCCTGACAGAAGAAGATGTAGATGCAAAGCTTTGATTGTGGTATACAGGTCACACTCCCGGTGATGGCGAGTTGTTCTGAGTATAAATACTCAGTTTTGATATTTTGTTATTATCGATGGTAGAGCAAAGCTCATGTATTGTAAAGTCTTAATGAAGTTTCTAGTTTTCTGGCTATGTATCTATATTTGAGACTTCTTTTTTAATGGTAGTCAGATTTCTTACTCCCTCTTGTTTCCTTCTGATGTTGAAAGAGTTCATGATTGATTGATTTGCTTGAATTATTGTGACTGCATTATGATGGATGTTCAATTGTAGTGTTGTTATAATTCCTTTCAGTTTCTTTATGATTTGAATTCAAGAAGATCTTGAGTTTAAATTTTTCTTCTTTGGGTTGCTGGAAGACCCGATGTCCATGACAGACCTCTACATCCTTCTCACCAAAGTCTTCCTTCTACTCACCCTCACTACAACTTATTGACTGAAGTTAAACTAAGACCTCATCTGCTTGTGCACACTAGTCCATTTTTCTGAGTTGAGACAATATTTTCTTGAGATTGCACCTATTTGACCTTTTATAACCAACCCGTGACATAAAATTATGATGGGTAACAAGCTTACCTATGCCGCAATCCAGAGGTGACTTCTGGTGCTAACAACGTGGACCCACGATTAACACACCATCTGTCACCTAGATTTGTTCATTTCGTAGACCCTATAGGCTCATTAATACGTGACACATGTCACTCACTGAAGGGGCCCTGTGTCACCTCTGCCTTGCCACGTATCACACTTGGCACTTACTTCTTAGTGCATTTGGCGGGAGGAGTATGGAGGACCCACCTGTATTTTCCCTCATATCTAGTACGACACCACGTGCGAGAGTGGACCCTTTGGGAGTCCGGGACTTTGGTCGGACTCTAGAGGTTTGGAGTGTGGTATCGAGGATAAGTTGAAAGGGCCAAAGGCCGAAGTTATGTGGTAGAATTTCAGAAGTCAGGGAATTCGGGACTCTAGAGGACATGCATGCAAAAGAGAAAAAGGGGTGTTCAACGCCGAACGTCGAATTCTCCTCCAGCCTGTGTGTTAGATGAGGATTAAGTCACATCGTTGGTTTGGATGGTGGACGGACCTTCCCTGTAGAAGGTAGGAACTTGAAGTTGGTATGAATGAGTTGGACCCATGTGGATGCCACGTGGCCCTCAACTAATAACACTCGAAGAACTTCGGGAGGTCATATCTTGCGAACCAGAGGTCGGATTAGAGATCGGTGATAATCTTTAGAAAGATACGGGAAAATGCAAGATGATGAATCATCTCAGAGAGATGACTCGAGACGATGAGAGTAAGCAAAATTATGATGCATCATCCCTAGAAATGGTACTTAGGGGTTGGGTGTGTTACAAATTGGTATCAAAGAATGGCAACAACACTTGGCCTGCTTCGGCTCATGCACAAGTTGTATAAAAATAGTATTAGAGAACTTTTAGGAGTGACACCCTGTCTTTCCCTTTCCTAATAGGCTTAGTTAAACCTCTATTGAAGAAAGGAATGAATCCTTCTATTGTTGATAGATGTTTTGGAAATATGCATTGTATGTTGATAATGTTTCCAAATAAAGAAGATGACTTAAATTTGAAATTGTACGTGTTGTTCTACAGTCATGAGATTAAGTTACCAAGGCTAAGATGAGCCTGTTGAGAATATTACTTCCGAACGGAAATTATTTGCATGAGTTCCTTGAGTATAAGGATGCAGATTGAAATTTAGTTGGGATTTTACCCAACGACATTGAATCATGCTAGTTTGTGGCAGAGGAAGCCTACCATTTCTTTTAGTAAATGATGTCCAATTCTACATGAGTGGGATTATGCTGATGGACATTAATAATAAGACTTGGATGTGAATCGATTGAAAGGATCCGTAGAAGTATTAATTATTTCTTTAATGAAGGATTAAAACCAGTGTATGTGTATGACCCCTCGCAATCGGAGGATTGATGGAAATGGTAAGGTCAATTTGCTTGACTGAAAATTGTTGTTGGAATAATCCAGTAAGCAAGTAAAAAGGAACCCTATAGATTGAGAATAGCCTTCATGAAGGTATGAGTGAAGTGATAAGAGCAAGTTTAAAAGCTAATGGTTGTGCTAGGGTAGTGTGTATCCCTATTAATGTAAGGGTGTGTCTATGCAAGAGAAATGTGTTTGGTGACCATTCTCTAAAAAGAGAGAGCATGTGCAACTCTCGGGTTTTGAAGGGAATTGAGAGACAAATTTTGTTTCTGGGTACAAGAATTGTTGGGTAGTGTTTTTCTAATCAAGCTGGTAAACGGAGTTGTAGAAATATTGATCCAGATTTTATGAGCAAAATGAAATGAATACAGATTATTAAAATATGCTTAACACAGAATAACAAAGATACAGTAAAATTGGTTTTCTATTCAATAAGGAAATAAGTTGAAACTATAAAATGCAGCAGAAAACCAGCTTGTTGGAATGGTAGCGGCTTATCTCTGAGAAGAGATGTGACAGTTGTGCTCATTCGCAAGAAGATGATTACAATGACGCTCTGAAGGCCTTTTTACAATAAACAGGAATGTTGAAATCCCTAGACATCCAAAAACCTAACCCTAGGAGATGAAGCACCAAAATTCATGTGGGCCCCGTTTGGGTAAGTTAGTACATCAACTTCCTGGGGTCGTAACTTTTGCATACGATATATGTTTTAGGTGAATGATATCCTGTTTGAAAGGTCTAACCGATAAGAATGATTTTCGATTGGCCCAAGTGAGTACCTTTGGAAATCACCTAGGCCCCAAATCCCTAAAAAATGTTGTTTACGGCCTAAAAACGACCTCGGAAGTTTGGAACCCGAAAAACTATCGAAAAACTACCAAGGTGGAAAATTGTTTTTTGAGCCAGTGGAATAGGTGGGTGGCCATCAATATCCACCTAGATCAATCCTCCCTCCTTAGAAATCGATGGTCTCCATTGCATTAATTTCCCCCATGAGATGAGGAAATGTTTGTTGAATTTGGCCCCGGGTGAGCCACCTGCCTTGGTGCATGAGTTGCCCTGCTTTGATGACTCAATAAAGTTGGATCCTTTGTTGTCGAGTGCCCTTGATATGTGTGTCCACAATATGATCATTAGATCCATGTTTTATGTAGTCATGGTTGAGCTATGTTGGTTTCAACTGCTCTGCTATGTCTGAGGTGTCCAATAATAGTGGGAAATATGGTCGAAGGAGAGCCACGTTGTAGACTAGGTGTTGGACAAGGAAAGGGGCAATGTTGAGCTCAAAATCATTGTCACCCACAGCCTTGGTTATGGTGTATGACCCATAATGGAGTGGGAGAAGCTTTCAATGGGGCCCTGTAAAGCATTCTTTATGCAAGTGAAACCAAACTTTGTCGCCGACCTGAAACTTTTGTGGAACCCAATGTTGATCATGGCGTTTCTTGTACTTGGCATTAGACTTCTGTACAATATCATGAACCTGTTGGCACATGTGTTGGATCTGTTCAATGAACCAGGTGGCTTTGTCAGCTTCTGGTGGAGCAGGGGACTAGTCGGCCGAGGTGGTCACCAGGGGTAGTGCAACATCCATGGGGCCCAATGATTGGAATCCCAACCCCACCTAAAAGGGGTTGTGGCTAGTTGAGCTATGCAGGGCTCCTTGTAGCTATGTTGTAAATAGGGAAGACTCTCATCCCATGTGCGGGGATGTTTTGAATTGTACATGCGCAGGATATGTATGATCATCCAATTTTCAACCTAGGTTTGGCCATCTGTCTGGGGGTGGAAGGCAGTGGATTTGGTGAGCTTGGTATCCAGCAGTGACCAGAGGCTCGACCAGAGTGTGTTGAGGAACCGACTGTCACAGTCTGAGATAATGGTTTGTGGGATCCCAAAATGTACCCATACTCATTCAAAGAAGAGATTGTCAGTGGCTTCTATTATGATGTTCTTCTTGCAGGCGGCTAGAATTGCCATCTTGGAAAAGCGATCAACAACCACAAAAACACATTCATTTACCCTCTTGGTGGACGGGAGGCCTGACATGTAGTCCATTGAGATGTATTCCCACAGCCTTTCAGGAGTAGGCAGAGGGGTGTATAGGCCATGTTTCTTAGTGGTCGGTTTGCAATAGCGCAGGTGGTGCAGGACCTGATATACTTGTCGACATCTTATCGAAGTTTCATCCAGTAGAAATGTTTCTGCAGCACTTCCACTGTCTTTTCGAAACCAAAGTGTCATGCCACCCGAATGTAGTGAGCTTGCCAAATCATTTTCACGTGCTCTCTTGATGGAATGCAGAGATGGAAATTAGCAACCACTGAGTTAGCGCCCAACATTTGGTAGGTGGTGGAGAACTCAGGGTCTATCACATAGAGGTGGGGCCATCTGGAGGTCTCGTGGCCGCAAGAGTCTAGCACCATGGTGAGTGTCGTGACTAGAGGTCAGTTGAGGCAATCAATAACTCAGTTGGTACTTCCTGTTTTATACTTGATGTTGAGGTGGAACTGTTGTAAGTATGTGGACCATTTCTAATGGTGGTCATTCTCCAATTTTCCTTGGGTCTGCATGAACTGTAGTGGCTTGTGATCAGTGTGGATGATTGTCTCCTTCCCAAGAATGTAATGTCTCCACTAGCGACAGGCTTGCATAATGGAGTACATTTCTTTGTCGTAAGTAGGGTACTTATGGACAACATCTAATAATTTATCACTATGATATGCCATGGGGTGGTTGTGTTGAGTGAGAATGGCACCCACAACATAGTCTAAAGCATTTGTCTCGATCTCAAAGTGATGTTGTAGGTCCAGTAATGAAAGTACTGGGGATGAGCACAAACGCTTCTTCAAGTCATTAAAGGCTTGTTGTTGGGACAATCACCACACAAATATTTCCTTACCGCCACCCCTAGTTACTTGGTTGAGGGCCCATGTGATATGAGAGAATCCCAACACGAACCTACGATAGAAATTGACGAGGCCCAAGAAGCTATGAAGTTCAATGAGTGTAGTTGGGGATAAATAGTCATGGATGACCTGGATCTTGGTTGGATCCACATGCACACCATGTTGATCAATGATATATCCTAAGTAATGGACCATGTCCATGACGAAGGATCATTTTTCCAAGTTTGCATATAGCTTTTGCTACTGCAGGGTGTGCAGAACCTATTGAATATGCTGCAAGTGTTTTGCCCAAGTGTTATTGTAGATGAGGATGTCATATAGATACACCACTAAAAAAGTATTGGTGAAAGGTCATAGGATACCGTCCATCATCCAAATAAAATTTGTTGGAGCATTTTTCAAACCAAAGGGCATGACCAACCATTCAAAAAGACCTTATTTTGACTTGAAGGTTGTCTTCCATACATCTGTTTGTTCTATTGGGACCTGGTGGTAGCCAGACTTCAGATCAATCTAACCAAATTATTTGTCCCCTGTGATATGATCAAGGAGGTATTCGATTCAGGGAATCGGGTACTGGTTTCGGATTTTGATTTTATTCAGGTCCCGGTAATCAAGAGTCGCCAGGTTTCATCTTTCTTCCACACCATCACGATTGGGATCCCACAAGGCGATGAGTTGGGACAGATGTGCCCCTTGTGGAGCAGTTCTAACAGAGAGCAGCGGTATATTGGCCCATTGGGTAGTATTGCGCCTGGGGTCAGATCGATGGGATGCTTGACCTGGCAGTGCAGCGGTACCCCGGTGGGAGAGGAGAAGATATCTGAGTATTCTTCTATGACCTTATCCACTTGATTCTATTGTGTGGAGAGATCGGTTTCGGAGGCCCTGGATGTGGTTGCGATATTTCCCTCACTCTAAGAGAGAATCATGAAGAAGAAAAATTTCACGATCTGAGAGATGACCTTCCTGCATTTCTTGCCAGAGATTAAGGAAATAGCACTAGGAGGGATTGCCTCGGGTATCCTGTACAATTTCCTATTCAAAGTAATAATAACACTACGAGGCCTAGACTCATATACAACATGATGTTTCCATAAATAAGGTTGGACCAAAACAACATTACAAACTTTGAGAGGAGAAACATCACGCAATACCTCGTCTTTGAAGGGATTGATGTCGTATGACATTCGAAACTGTAGACTGACACAGAAATCGCTTCTTTGGCGAAGCCATCCAATGGTGTAGGTTTGTGGGTGTCGCTTGAAACCTCTACTAATATGAGGTTCTTCTAGCTACCTATATCAACTATGAAGTGCAACGGGGTTCCTTTTACCCACATCTGTGAATGAAGAGTCACTCGCCTTCTTCTGGCTCGTCTGGTTCACCAGGTTGGAGCTTGGTGGTAGAAACGGTGGCATCGGGTTCCGCGTCAATGATCTGTCTTCCCCTTTCTGGTTCTGAATTAGATTCAGAACCTACATCTGATTCAGAGGCTTTCACTTCAGCCACCAATGACTGCTTTGAGTGGTAGTCAGCAATTTTATGCCAAGGGATCTTATGGAAGTCACACCACTTCTCGGTATTTTTCTTTGTCTTTCCAATGTCCTTCTTTGCTTGCGGCTTGGAATGGTTGTCCTAATACTGTCCATATTTTCTCTATCCTTTGTTCTGTGGTTTGGGGCTACCCTTTCCTAGATTTTTTTGTGGGGGGTTCCCAGGCTCAAATTGCTGCATCTTTTGTTTGAGCTTCTGCTCGATTTTGACGGCATATCGGTAGGCCACACCCAAGGAAGAGATGTCCAGAAATTCCATTTCGTTCTAGATGTATCTATGTAGAGCATCGCGATACTTGAGCACTAAATTTCTCTCTGAATCTTTGATACCCAGCTTGGTGCGCAAGGTATGGAAGATATTTGTGAACTCTAGCACTGCTTGGTCTCTTTCTTACCGCAGTGTGGTCCATTTGGTATACAAGTCGTCATAACTTTTGACAGCGTAGTATTGTTCCTTAATAGCATCCCTGAAGAATTCCCAGTTGGTCACGACTATAAATAATGAGGTTTCCTCTGTTTCCTTTTGCTCACAGAAATTTTCCCACCAATATTTGACATGGGGAACGACTTTGAGGAGAGCAAAAGTAATCTTTTCTCTATTCGAAAATTTATGGACAGAAAAATACCCTTCTAGTAGATTCAACCACTTTTCTACAGCATCTACATCTATCTAACCTTCAAATATAGGAATATAGAAGTTGATATGTACCTTGAACGGGGTGGTGCCTCCGCTCGAGGAAGATGTGTCATTTGTTGGTAGTCACCGAAGGATTTGTGTGAAACTATCCATCATCTCGTTCCTCTGTTGCGTGAGGAATTCCTCAAGAAACATTTTGAAAGGATCCCCTATCATTTCATATTTCTTTCTCCTGTCATGAGAGGTCTCGTAGGCATGCGAGATATTTTTTCCTCAAGAGAAACAAGCTCGACACCCAATTCTTTGTAACCTGACCTCGTTGGGGCCATGCATTAAGACGAAAAGAAGCAGACCGATATGATACCACTGATATGGATTTTATGAGAAGAATGAAATGAATACAGATTATTAAAAGTGGCTTAAAACAAAATAACAGAGATAAAATAAAATTGGTTTTCTATCCAATAAGGAAATAAGATGAAATTGTAAAATGCAGCGGAAAATAAGGTTGTTGGAATGGTGGTGGCTTATCTCTGAGAAGAGATGTGACGGTTTCGCTCATTCGCATGAAGATGATTACAATGAGGCTCTAGAGGCCTTTTTACAATAAACATGAATGTCTAAATCCCTAGACATCCAAAAACCTAAGCCTAGGAGATGAAGCGCCAAAAGTCATGTGGGCCCGTTTGGGTAAGTTAGTACATCAACTTCCCGGGGTCGTAACTTTTGCATACGATCTTTTTTTTAGGACCATGATAGCCCATTGGAAAGGTATAACCAAGAAGAACAATTTTCAACTGGCCCAGGTTAGAGTCTTTGGCAGTNGGGCCTCAAAACGGCCCCAGAAGTTTGGAACCCAAAAAACTGCCAAGGTGGAAAAAAAAAATTCGAGCCAGTGGAATAGGTGGGTGGCCACTGATATCCACCTAGATCAAATATGAGGTGATTGAGTGATAAATCACAACAGCCTCCCTTGCTTGGTGGATAGGAAACTAATCTGCTAGAATTCTTGTGGGAGGAGGAGAGTGACCTTCGTCCCTGATTTTTGTTGAACAGAAGGAAGAATTTTAGGTGTAATGATTAACATTGATTACGATCTAAAGATATTTTGGAGTTTTGCATTAAAATACTTAGTAAGTAACATACTTCTAAATTTTATTTGGGCTTTAAGGGAATAGTCCAAATGTTATTAGACATTAAAATTTATTATAAATAAGGTAAAATGGTTTATTAAATGTTGATCCTAAATGTGGTAAAGGAATTGTTGGGGAACTTCTAGATGCCCAATGGGTCAGATTGACATCCAGTGGTGGGTGGTAGCCATATAGATATAGTTGGACCCTAGTGAGGGGAATCTAGAAAAGGATTTCCTTGATCGGAAGGTATGTTGATCAAGACTAGTTGGAAGCTAGATTGGTTGTTTTGTTACCATGAGCATGGTTATAATTGCCCAGACAATATTTATGAGTGGAAAATGTTTTAATGGAAGTTGAGGAAATAGTGTTTTCTTGCTAGTTATTATCATGTAGAAAGGGAAACATAGTTATGACTATGTCTGTTAAACTGCTAGGTGGATATCATGTGAATGACTGCAAGTTCCCAACTAAGAGGGAAGCTCAATGTTGAGTGTCTCTATGAGACTTGTCATAAGAATGATTGGAAGATCCTTGGGAGAAGGATCTGGAAGTTTTATATGTCCATGTGTATGAGTGGCATGGAAACTATGAAAGCAGTGAGCATGCATGATGAATGTTTCGCTGAATTTATTTATGCTTGAGTGCATGAATTTCATGCATTGTGAGGTTACTTGATATGAAGACTGATATTAAGATCAAATAGATATGAGTGATATTAAATGTGCAAGTGATGCACATGTATGATGTAATAATTTATGTATACTAAAGGCACGATATGACTGCCTAGATGAGTGAAATGTAAGGAAATACTTTCACTTGCCAAGATTAAATGAATACCATGGAAGCATGGTTGACTCTATTCTGAAGAGTTGTGAAAGTTTTGTTTTGAGTGATAGATTGAGGGGAATGTGTTCCATTCCCTCAGGAAAAGACAATTTAAATAGATGACAGAGTAAAGGAGCAAGGACACTCTATTGTCATGATAAAAGGCAACATGATTATGCCTTTGAGGGTCGCATGAGAACAATTGTGAACAATCATGAGTTAAATTATTTATGATTGTGCATGTGGTTAAGTGCATCATGAATGAAAATTGACAAAACAAGGAATATGTGTGGATAAATAATCTGGAGGCATAACAAAGATGCATTTTTATATTCCTTATGGAATATTTGGTAAACAAATGAAGCTAACTCAAGGTTGAGGCCATTAAAGATAGTGAAGGATATGCAATAAGGAAGTTGCATGTTGAAGGAGTTCCCCGTGAAGGAACTATGTGAAGACTTTGTTGGGAGAACGGAGTCACAACCTTAATGACTGTTGAGAATTTAGTAGTGGGATAAAAGCCTATATATATATATATATATATATAAGAATCCCAGATTACATTTTAAAACATCATGCATGAGTGGAAGACTAACAAATGAATATGACCATTCTGATAACTGAATGGTAATGTGTAGAATGCACATGTTCATGATTCATTATGAACAAAAATTTTGGTATCGAAGCATGTTGATGTATCCGAAAGGTTAGGGTGAGCCTAACCAAGGTTGCTCAAGGGAAAGAGCAGTTGTGGAAACCAGTACAACTGGTAAAAGGAAAATAAACCCTTGAGTATGATTAAATGAATAGGCTTGGATGAGTTGTGTTAAGTAAAGCTAGTAAGGCCTTGGAGTAACTCAGATGGAATAAAAGTCCCAGACTGTGTAGAAGGAGTTGGAAAGGGGGGGGAGCCCTTAACTCCTTTCTTGATGTATATTATATTTTCTTTGGAATGAGAAACTAGTGTGCTGGTGAAAGTAAATATTTTGACACCATAGTGATGATGGTTGTATTACTGTAGAAAAATTTGAGAATTGTTTTTGTTTCACTCATGAAAACATTAAGGATAATGTGATAAAGTGCATAAATATATGCTAGGACATGTATGAAAATGTTTTATTGGTTAAATGATATGGTACTTGCATTTTAATTTACATAACGACTAATGTATTTATGATGTATGTCATGTGTAGAAAGAAACGGATTGGAGCTTTTGAGAAAGACAGTTGCCAATAATGGACAACCTCAAGCAGAGGATGACTATGAGAAGGTTGATGTTGAAAGATTGTTGAAGGGACCTTAAAAGTCCCCATGGAGCACCATTGATGGGGTAATATCAGAGGGTGTGCTAGTAGCCCAAACAGGTATAAAAATTGCCATGCCTATGTGGCACAAGGTATGAAGGGATTGGGTAAGAATCCCTTCTGAAATGTTTTATGGTATTAATGTTATGCATGGACTTTTGAAAAGCAGTTGCATGCCTTGGATACCCAAGTAGGGTATGATTCGGGAAGGGGAACCTGAATGATGGAGGTGTAAACCTCTAGCAATAAAGACTGATTGTAATCCTTGGAAGAATTCATGAACTGATATGCCATGAATACAGTGAACAATCAAGGAATGATTGGAAGCAAAAGTTCTCATAAACAACACGTTGATTTAATGCATCGAGGAGATGCATGTGGTAAAAGAATGGGGCCTATATAGAGCTTCCCATTGTGGAAGAAGTATCTTTCGGTACTCTACTTGAATTTTAGAGGTGTTAAAGAAAAGATAAAATTGGGTGGCCATGAGTGTTGGCACCCTGGTTACTAATGAAGGAAGAATGCTTGGGTTCATTCAAGAGAAACATTTAGTTTCATGTGCGTTGATTTGGAATCGTGATCAGCTTGTAGCAGGAAGCATAGTCTTGTTGTAAGAGTGAATGAGAATGAATAAGCCATTCGGTGAAGAGGTTGGTTGAACCCCAAAACACCATGGCAAGATGTTTTTCATAAGTATGGTCAACTTGAAATCAATGCAAGTGTGCAGGGTATGTGAATGTGGCCATGGATATTGGCCCCTAGATTAAATTCACTTAATGTTGAATTGTTTTCGGAAAGGTTTGACGTGCTGAAATGATGCATGTGTAAGGAATGATATTTTATGTATATTTATACCATTGAATAGATAAAAGTGATTTGAATGTTAGCATTCAAAATTTAAAAATTGTTTGTGATGTCATTGTAAAGGTGCAATGAAAATATATGTGCATGGGAAACTAACAATTTGTTTGGTTGATTGAAGTTGAAAGTGCGGGAAGAAAAGAATCTCAGATATGGCAATGTTGTAAGCCCATAAGGAAGACCGATTGCATGATAAGACAAACTACTATAAGGAGGAAAGTCCCATATTTGTGGACCCGGTTCTTGTGCGGAACAAATCTGAAAAATAAATGAGGAAATTGGAAAATCTATGGGTGACAGATTTGCAATAAAATTCTGAAATTTAAAATTTACAATGATATCTCATAAATTTTTGTATACATGTGATAGAGGTGAGAAGAAAAGATCTATCCAGAAAGGACAGATGAAGTCTGTCAAGATGGAAAGCATGAAATATGGCTACTGATGGGATAGGAAAACATGTGCTAAGCCATGATCACCCTAGAACATGTTGTGTTATGGAAACACAAGATGGAGGGACGCCTCGGCAAAGCAAATCTAAGGGACGCCTCGACTATAAGACTCAATGAAGTATTTGGAGATCTTCCTTTGCAAGAAATCTTTGGCAAGGAAATATGGGTCACCCAAGGGTTTGTATAATTGAGAAGGGGATGCCTGAGCCTGGGCCTAGAGGGTGAGTGACCACAAGGAAGATGAGACTTCGATCATCCTTGTAAACTATTGATTGGGATCATAAAAATAGTGAGCTAAGATAACAAGAAATCCATGTGGATACAGATCCACAAACTACACAGATAAGTATTGTGTTAGATTATGAAAATTTTCCTCTTGAATTTTGCACAACAGTAAAATGTTTTCGCATGAAATTGTGATTTATATGCTTGTTGTCCAATATTATTGAAGGCAGGTAACGAATACCAAGAGTATGTAAAGGACCTGACCAGGAAAGAGGATCAATATTTCTAAAGCGGCTGAATAACAAAGGCATGACAAGTGTTACTGAGAAAGAACATCGAGGACGGTGTTCCTTTTTAAGGGGGAGGGGATTGTAACACCCATGTTTCCCCCAGCTTGTAATTAATCATTAATTATGATTACCATGCTCTGGCATGGGAACAATGTAAATGTATTATTTTTTAGATTGTCAATGACTGACTTGGGGGGGTGAAGCCTCGAAGTACTGACCATGATATCACCAGAGGAAAGAGTGAGGAAACTGTGGAGAGGGTTCATTATGACAAAATGACCCCAAATTATCTCCTTGCTGAAATAGTCAGCCTCATCTTGATCCCAAGGGGAGATCAATTAATAATAAAGGGACTAGTAGTTGAACAATCAACTACCCCAATGAATGGAGGAATAGAGGTTCTGGCTGAACGGATAAGAAATTCTCAGCCCAAAGTACCACAAGGGTATAGTTTTTCCTACAGGCCCAGACTAACTCGAGTTTCCTTCTGAAAGAAGGAACAGGATAGGTCTAGAACCTTCCTAAGGAGGAGAAAGGCATGCAATAATACACACAAAGGCGAACAAGAAGAGACACACCAAGGGGAATGTGGGACAGAGAGGTATGCATAAGGAATGTGCGTGAGAAGCTCTCGAGCAGAGAAGTGAAGCGTTGAACAGTTGAGTGGCTTCGGTTACCGAAGAGAGCATATTGAGAAACCCTTAGAGATGAGGATTTTGAGCTTGACGCTGAGGAGGCATATGATAAACCTCACAGAGATGGTGATAGAGAAAGAGAATTTCTAAGAGATTTGTAGGAATTTTCTTGGTGATATCATGGCTTGGCATGGGGGTGGCCAGAGTGATAAGAATGAATGCCTATGATCTTATGGTTGGGTGGATAGGCTAACACCCATAGTCAGTTGGTTGGCTATCAACTGTAATATATAAGTGTCTCATTTACCTGTACACTTAGATTGAAATGCATGTTTTAAATATCTGAGTTTTCTTATATCTGAGTTAATTGGGTAATGTTATGATTACATATTTTCGGAGTTATATGTGTATGTGTGTATTTCATGGTCAAATGAATGAACCTTTGATGTTCTATATACTTGTCTGAGTATAAAATTTCAGGAGAAAGAGCGCAAAGCGGGAACCAGAGCCTAAGTACTGTAAAGCTGACGAAGCTCAAGAAAGATGGCAAGATTTAGTTCTCGAAAGGGAGGAGTTCCTTTCGTTTGTAAGACGAGTGGATGAGATCTGTTCAGGAGGATCCAAGGTCTATCACGAGCGTTGGATTTGGAGAAGGAGCACAGGTGTTAATCCTCGACTCCTTTAATCTTTGCGAGTTCGACAAATTTTGGTATTCGTCGTAAGGGAGATAGATCCTCCGAAGTCCCCGATCCCAAAGTTAATCTGGGCCATAGATCTGAGGATGCCCGGGAACTATCCCAATCGTCGGGTCTACGATGTAGTCATCATGGCGTTGCCCGCTTTGGGAGGACAAGGGTGTTGTAACTTCAAAATCCCCGAAGGTCAGAGTCACGAAGTAATGTGGACCATGGATCTATGGATCCTTCAAGACCCCTCTCAGTTGTTCGATCGAGGAGATGTGTGTGTCACGTCGAGAGCACGTGGGGATCCACGTGTCAAGTGAAGACATTGCCATGTGTGGAGGCCACGTGGTAGGATATTTCGGGGTCTGGAGGCTTGACACTCTGGAGGAATTTGGATGAGAGTCTTCAAGGTGTGAATACTCCCGAAGTCACAAATAGAGGAGTAAATCTCAGTCGTCGACATACAGGGTACGTGTGGCGCCAGATCCTTTAGTCTGGAGACTTGGCACTCCGAGGGATTTGAGGTGTGGTGTATCGATAAGCTCCAAAGCTCGAAGCGACGAGAGTCATAGATCCGAGGATGCTTCAGGAATTTTCCTAACCATCAGATCTAGGTTGTGGTCATCCCAACGTTGACCAACTCCGGAAGAAAAGAGGAGTTTGCATTGCAAAACTCCCGAATGCGGAAGTTACGAAATAATGAAGGTCGTCGATCTAGGGGTTTCGTGGACACACCTTGACCATGAGATTGAAGGGCTTAGAATGCTATTCGTATGAAGTCCCATGGCCCAGTGACATCATCTAGGGTGACATGGGACCACGATTAACATGCCACATGTCACCTGGATTCGTGCGTTTCGTAGACCCTGTAGGCCCATTAATACGTGACATGTGTCACTCACTGAAGGGGCCTTGTGTCACATCTGCCTTATCACGTATCACACCTAGCACTCATCACTTATTCCAATTGGTGGGAGGAGTATGAGGGACCCACCCATATTTTCCCTCGTATCTAGTACGACAACCTCCAATCAAAGGACGATTGACTTTTGTGCATGTGAGTAGTAACAAAAAGTTATTTCCCTTGTTTTAATTCAACTTTCACACAGTTCAACATTTAAATCCTTTCTGGTCACTCTTTCAGCTCTCACAATTTAACAGTTATGGTGCACTAATTACTTCCCAGTGGCCATGACTTCATATTCATGGACACATTGAAAACCTATTTTGATCATATGGGCAACTTATGTGATAGGAGGATTAAGAATTATCCATCATTTGGATTTAGAGGTAGTCATTATGTTATCTTAACCTTTAAACAAATTCCTTTGTGTATCCTAATTGTCTTTTGGAAACATTTAATTTAGATTATTGAAGACACATTAAACTTTATTGGTGTATTCCCTCGGGATTGAATTAGAATATTTCTAAGATTTAGCAAAGCAATTGTACTTGTTTTAATACAGACATTCCATATTTTCTAAGGCAATTGTGAATGTTTCTTGACCTCTTTTATGAGACATCAATACACAGAGTAATCTTCTAGCAGGGCATATTGATGATGTTCATTAAATTCCAATCCCATATCCTCATACATCATAGTATTAGAAGGAAAATGTTGCAACCCTGTCAATTCAAAATAATTCCAAACCCTGTATGGACAAGGTCATGGTGAGGCGGTAGCATATGATACAGAGGTAGAAATTTGTTCTTCTACAACATAATACATACTCTCTATAATAGTGTCTCATGTATCATTCTGTGTATGGTATTTGTATCCAATTTTTTTGTTGTTTATTTTTATTACCTATTGTAGTGGCTCTTGCATTTACTTCAACGGGAAAATTTGGTAGCTGCAAGGGATAGAAACATTGCAATCCTTCCAATCATGAAATTGTGAAAATCGTCATTCATTATGTTGTAGCATACAATCTTAAAACGAAACCAAGGATGAGAGTATGACAAGTAAACTCATTTTTGTGTAATATGTACATTTGGCCATGAGAGGGCATGTAGTGTAGTAATTAGTGTATTGATTTTCTTCACTCCCATAATAACATTACTTTGAAAATGTTGATTCAAGCTTCCTTCTTCACACTTTATTAGGTGGATTGAGGTGTGTATTTATTCCCAAACTAGTAGGATGAAGATAGGAATTTTGTATATTATGAAATGCATATATACATAATACAAAATGAGGCAGACAAAACCTCCTTTGGCAACAAAGTGACTTCATGTTTGTGTTGCAAGTTTCATTCTAATATGTGGATTAGTTATTGTGGATTAACCAAGGAATTTAAAGCAGTTGAAAATTCTTATTTGTGCAACCATTCACAATGCATACGTTGTGCCACATCTATGCACATATGATATTGTTGCATTGAACAATGTAGATTGTTCTCACAGAAAGAAACCCATTGCTACATTCAATTTTCACTTAACAAATTAGGTGGGGAGTATATATATCTCATTTTGCAATCGTGATTTTATTTAATTTTCAACAATATTTTTATATTTTTAAATATGGGTCTTCAGGAAATCCATTCTATTTCTAGGATTCTACTATTCCCATTTTCTAAAAACTGGGCTTCATTTAAATACCTAGAAATTCCCATACCATTGTAAAATATTTCCTCCCAATCTTGGCAAAGCATCTTAGAAAAGATTAAAAGAAAACTCAAGCAATAGGGTTCACAATAGTTAAATCCGGTAAGAATAATAATATCAATAAAGTTGGTCATTTCATCCCTCCCAATATTCCAATGCTCAACTATGTTGGCCCCAATGGGAGTTATGCAACAAATAAGTAGGGAGATAAGGAAGTTTTTATGGAAAGGGGGGAATTCTAACTCCAAAAAATTCCACTTGATAAATTGGAAGGTTGTTAGAGAATGAAAAGAAAAAGTAGGTCTAGGGATTAAAGACCCATATATCATGAATATGGCTATTGTTATAAAAAACAATGTCCTATGGCTATGGGTCAAGGCCACAATGGATTGATACCCTAAAAGACCACTCTCAAACTCAAATCAAGGAGTCAATTAAAAAAAACTACTTTGCAATAACTAACTTTCAAGGGAGAGAGAAGAAAACAAACCTAGATTTTGACGTTTGATGTTGATCCCACACGAAGACTTTCACTCTGACACTCTTCTGCAACAACCTTTGAAATATCCTGCACACAAAGAGACAAGCAACTGCAAATAGGTAGTTATCTGATAACTAACTAAAACATGATCATTACAAATTTCATAATAGATTCAAATTAAGAGATATATAATATACTAAAAACATTAATCAGCATATGAAATTGGACAAGAATAAGAGATCTTTTATTATGAACAACATAAAAGTTGGTTACAACCTATAACCGCCATGACACGGTCTTGAAACTGGGCTCCAAGTTCCTCCACCCAAGTTCAAAGATGATCAACAAAACCTCCTATAATTTGTGCTCAAAAAGGTCCAAGGAAAGCAAAGGATTTATTCCTGGCAAGATAGGGAGAACACAACTTCTGAAAACAAGTGCTTCCATATGGAAAGGACAATATCAGATGCAAGGGGGAAAGGGGATTTTAGGACTATAATGAAAATGCTAGGATAAGGATGCATTTCTCTGTTCTCTTTTTCCTACACCCCAAGGCTCTTATTTATACTCCTTTTTAACAGTTGGAGTAGTTATGGACGGGCTACAAGAGGTCAGGAACTTGAGGAACCCATCAACTCCTCTCGAAAAGTGGGAAATATTATTTTTTTGAGTCAAATTAAAATGTATGTGGGTTGAAAACTGGAAACAAACGTACGTACACAAGATGTTTTAAGGATAGTCACATACATCAACCAAAATGGCGTTTTTTAAAGTATTTTTGAGGAGGAAAAGGGGGGAAATGGTTTTGCAAGAAAGGAAAGGGATGAAACTCGAGATATTAAGTCATCATAAGCATATGTGGTGTCAAATGATACTATAACATATGCCCCCTAATGTGTGAGGTCAGAAGAGAAACTGATGGCCGAAATACATTACAAAATAATCATGAGATTGTAGAGGGGCCTGGATTGGAGTAGTTGAAGACCAATTCTGAAACAGCACCTACAACAGAAACAAGTAACACGTTCTCTTCCCAAGTCGAGCATGCCCATCCTTAGGAGTGATGTAAGCATGACCACCAAATCAAGTACACTATGGATCCATGAGTAATGAAAGCATAACTGATGTCCATGGCCTTGAAAAATGTACACAATAGATCCATGTGATATATAAAAGTGGCCACGAGGGAAATACACAGTGGATCCATGCAAATGTAGATCATAGCCATGAATGGATACATAGTGGATCTATGTTTCAGAATCAAATAGAGGATATCTAGAGTCGATGAAGTGAACAAATTGATCCTTTGCAAGTATTGATGTAAAATAAGTTGGTACAATCAATCCAATTCGGGTAGGAGCACAAAAAAGGTTATGCTCGTACTTTCCCTAAGGTCTTCAGACAACTCATTGTGGTATGAGTCTACATTATGAGAATAGATGTGTTGAAGTCGAACATAAAGAGACATCGTTTGATTACCGGTCATTGATGTATATCATTAAAAAACATGAGACAACCCACCAATAATGATAATGGGAGTTAAGGTACCTTGTACAATCTAACAAGTGTGAATAAAGGAGTTGATGTCGAACACCTGATAGAATCTACCAATCAAGGGACATTGATGTATTCCCACTGTCAATAGAAAGGGAACCTACCACTAATGACTACAAGCCCCAAGTTACTAAAAATGACTCTATATCCATATCCCAGAGCAATATGTGTTGAAGTCGATAGGAAGAGATCCGCTGGAAGGAAGACGTTAAGACATCCTCCATCATCCAGCATGAGGAGTAGCAAAAGTCCAAAGATTTGGAAGAACTCAGATGAAAATATTTAAAGGACCATACAAAAGTATGACTCTGGCATGTACCATATGGAATAGCACACAACAGAGACTCTTGGAATAGTAGTCAAAGATGAAGACTACCAACAAAGATGAGGAATCCACCAATGGGGTCAAATGGAAACCAAGGTATCGCACGAATCCCTATGTGTCTTAATGGTTGTTGACATCGAACACAAGGGAAATTTCTTAGTCAACGACCAATGACGATTTGTCATTTGTTGAGTGCAAGGTCACCTATCAATGATGTAAATAGACCTATGGTGCAATGCCAGGTCATACTCTCAGAGCAATGAGGCATAGTCGATAAGAGTAGACCTACCAACAAGAAGTCAATGGGGACCTTCTATACTAGTATGAGTTAGATACAAAGATACCTGTGAAACTGAGAAGTACTTGACACAAGGGAAGGTCGATTGGAAATTCAAGAGTTATGCAAAGTGGCCAACATAGGTTGACTTCCCTTGAACAGAAACATGACACAAAAAGTGACTTGGGCATCATAGACTATGAACTGGAATATGTTTGCGACACAGGAGGCGTCAACAAATGCTCCATATGATTGGAAGAATAAGTTACTAGACATAAGAGATTATGCTCAAAAACGTTGAAATGCCACCTAAAGACATAATAGAACCAAGATAGTGAGATAAAGACCCATAAGGTTGTGCTCTATTCAAGGGAAACACAACTACCTGCCATATAAAAAACAAGATTCTTTCTCGACCTTCTTTTTTTTGTCTTTTTCATATTATAAAACCTGAAAAAGAATAAAATAATACTATTTTACAATGGAGGAAACAAGAATTGCGGACGAGAAAACTAGTTCCACGTGTAAGGAACATACATATCCTCAATGTAAGGAAACACATGCAGGGCATGGATTCTTGGGGGAATTTTCCTCTAGGGATGAAAGGTGTCGAGTCGCAAAGGCTAGTATTGTAAGGTCGACAACTATTCGAGAATGCATATGCAAATGGTTATACAACAGTAAGACGAAGCTGACATTAGGTCTGAAAAGTGAAAGCAATCGATATGCAATGAATCATTACAACTCAAAACATAAATGAGGGATCCCCATAGGGTATTATCCACAATAATAGTGAGAAGAAGATATGAGGCTTCAACCCAAAGTCATGGCAGGACTAAATAGGGCTCCCAAGCCTATGAAAGTATTTTAGCAAGGGTGTCAAACTATGAACAAGGTTCTAACTAGGGCACCCATGAACAATAGGCTCTACCACATGAATTACAACAATTCTAAACAACAAAGAATATTTTGTGTCGTAACGAAGCGGGATCGATCCTAAGGAAAAATGAAATAAGAAATGGATAATGCAACAATGCATGAAGGGGAAAATCTAACCTATATGCTAGTTTCGAGATCATTACCTGTTAGAACTGATCAACATGGAATGAAAAGGTACCAAAGAAAATGTCTCCAAATTCCTGTATATAATACCAACAACACTCACCCAGAAGTTAATATATCCAATATATAAACCTTTGGTAATAACATGCGTTATGGAATACAAAACTTGAAAATAAGAAACCCTAAAAGTACAATATGTACAAATTATCGCACAGATTTGTGGCTTATAAATAGTACTTCTCCAAGTAGAACCCATTTCTAGGCTCAGGCCAAGGGTTTCATTAGTAACCAACCAGTAAAGCTTCCAATTCAAGAAAAGGTCAAGGATCCATAGTCATATCTTCAAGGATAGCCTCATTTAAAGGAAATTCAACATCCAAGAAACAAGGACTCGACGACACACAAATACCAGGGATAGAGGTATCACCAACAGTAAGATCATACTCGAGAGGAAGCACCAAATTACTCGAGACAAAAGGGGAAAGCAAAGGCTCACATGCCCCCATTGGATACAACACATGATCAATTACCGAGACCTTGTCTCGAGAAGGACAACATGACTGTAAAGGATCCTTCTCAAAATCAATTGAACACCGAGGATAAGATGCCACATAATTCACCCATGGATGGGAAGAGTCTACTTGAACACTAGGAATATACAAAGGGGAAATCTGAGCTAAAGTCAAACTAGGATGGTGATTATTAGATGAAAGCTAATAATAGTGACAATACTTCAATTGTGAGGAAAACGCATCACACAAAAAATCGTAGACACCACAAAATTCATAGCATAAACATAATCATGCCCAAGAATCATATTGAAATCTAAAGGGCTTGGTGTTGGAAAATTGGTTGTCATTGATGTCAACCCTAGAAGAAGTCTAGAAGTCTCTAGAATTGATGGGTGTATTTGAAGAAGTCTCCAAAGTGGTCCCCTTATTGTGTACCTTTTAGCATGGCCCTCATGGGAAGACACTTTGAATAAGTCTGCAAGAAGCCCTAGAAATATGATTAAGTAATTAATAAGCTCCGAAGGTGTGGTCATGAACCAAACTTGATTGATAAAAGGAACATAAAAGACTTTGTAAATACATGCAAAACTCTCATAGATGGATAGTCCTCATCATGTCATTTCCAAGGGTAGGTGGTACACCATGTGGTTCCTTATAATTGAGAAGTTATGCTCTCTTAAAGATGAAGCCCCAAAGTATGGTCAAGAATCCCCGAATCTAAGGTCAAATAAGTTAAAAGTCGGCCCCAAAATCAAATAAAGGAGAAAAGTTGTTGCAAACAAGAAGTTACAGGTCGACTCAAATATCAAGTAAAGAAGTTACCTGGAACAGTATAAATACACATCAAGAACCTCTCATTTTATATTCAAGCAAGTGTGTTTATGAAATGTAGCTAGCATAAGTGGGTCTACACTTGTGCTAGGAGGATTGGTTTTCTCAGCAAAGCAAATTTGACCTAGGAGAAAGGAGTTCGAGGAGAGTGAAGTGTACGGAGGTGATTGTACCCATTTTCTGAGGTTATACGCAGTTTGTAGAAGGGTGAAGCACTTATATACACAGGTTGTAGACAGACGAATTGTATATAGGGTATGTGCAGATTGTAGTGGAGCAAAGCGCAAGGATTTGCGGTCTGACAGTGGGTGAATCGTGTATATGTGCTAAAATTAAAGAAGGTATGAATATTTGATATCCCATGCACTAGATTATTCCTCGTGATCAAAGGTATGTCTTTATGTATGTTTTGAGGGTTATATCTTGGAGATCTTAGTACATGCTTGAGGCATGTCTTTGGCACATACTTTGATTCATATCATGGTGATTTTGAGCACATGATTTGGAGGATATGCTTGGAGATCTTGGCATAAGTTTATGTGGTTGTATCAGCTTTGAAGATGATGGTGTATCAATATCAGTGGCAGTAAGAATGATAAGTTGATTCTATCATTTATATGCAAGGGAGGAAGGAAGGGGAAAGGAAAGGGAGTTGTAGCTTCCTTCAGGTTGGAGCCTGTAAACTAGGGGGTTGGAGCCTCCTTCCAGTTGGTGTTGGAGAATTTAGGGAGTTGTAGCTTCCTTCAGGTTGGTGCCTATAAATCAAGGGGTTGGTGCCTCCTTCCAGTTGGTGCTAGATCAATTTTTAAGTTGGATATTCCTATGAATTTAATCTTCTGATATATAAGAAATTATTTCGTGGTTTTCTCCCATTTGGGTTTCCATGTAAAATTCTTGTGTATTGTGTATTTTTGGTGATATGTTTATGGTATCTTGAATGCAATCATAAGTGATAAATTTTTTATATCTTAAATGCTTACATATTGCGATTAAAAGTGGAAATAAGTGCCTAATATTGNTCCCCCCTCAATTTTAGTGAATAATCCAACAATTGGTATCAGAGCAGATCCTTCAAAAATAGCCTAACCACTGGAAGGTAGATCATGGACTGCACTAAGAATGGAACACCACTATTTGATGGTCAGAACTATGCCTTATGGATCAGAAGGATGAAAACGGATTTGATGTCTAGAAAGCAGTGGTAGACGGATATAAGGCACCTGCCACTCCCCCAACAGAAAAAGATGGAAAGAATCTTAGTGAAAAAAATTTGAAGGATACAAATTCTATGAATGGCCTGGTTGATTCAGTATATGTCAGGGTTATGCATTGTGATTTTGCAAAGGATATTTGGGACAAACTTCAAAATGTTTATGAAGGAGATGCCAAAGTCATAGGGGCCAAGCTTCAAACTTATAGAGGTCAATTTGAAAAATTGGAAATGAAGGAAGATGAAGATATCACAACTTATTTTCTATCATTTGATGAAATAGTGAACGTTATTAAAGGCTTGGGAGAAGAAATTAAAGATCCAATAATTGTTTAAAAGGTACTAAGGTCTCTTCCAATGAGATTTGACCCCTAAGATTTCATCCCTAGAAGAAAGATCATGGACGAGCTACATGTAATACTTGTAGCTTATTAAATGAGAACAAAATAGGATAATCCATCCAATAAGGAAGCAACTTTCAAAGAATCCAAGAAGACAAGATAGAATAAGCAAAATTCAAAGTCAAATTGCAGTTGCACTGATGATTCAGATGAAGATGAAGAAATAACCAACTTTGTAAGGAAGTTGAAGAGAGGAACTGGCAAGTACAAAGGTAAGCTTCCTTTAATATGCTTTAATTATGGTAAAATTGTTCATTTCATTGTTAAATGTCCTTATGCTAAGAATTCAGAAAGTGGTGAAGAAGAAGTTCCCAAGAAAGAAAAGAAATACCAAAAGGGAAACAAGAAAGGAAATAAAAGGAAAGTCTTCAAGAAAAGTATCTAGTCAAGAGAAGATATTTCCTCATCTAATGAGGATGATGATAGTGAAAATGACTCAGAAAGAGTGTTATTTATGGCATTGGAAACTCAAAAAAATGATGAAGAAGATTATGAAGAACAAGGTGAAGTAGATCTTGAAGAAAAACTAATCAACACCTTAAGTGAGATAAAAAGAGAAAGGAAGAAAAACAAGTCACTCAAGGAAGAATTGATCAAGATAAAAGAGGGTTCTCAAAATCCCAACTCTGAAGAAGTCCAATAGATGATTACAAATCTAAAGGTCCAAGTAGAAGAAGCCAAAAGGATTCAAGAAATACTCAAAAACTAGTTGGAAGAAAAGGAGAAAATTAAGGAGATCTTGGAAGCAGAAATAGTCTCACTAAGGAACTTCAGAAGAAGGAAATGCAACAAAACAACACCAAAATATTGGATGAAATCATCAGCGTTCAAAGGCCATACTATGACAAGCCTGGACTAGGATACAAACAAGTGCATACTAAGAAGGGTTTGAGCTCCATGACGATAGAAAAGGAAGTAGAACAAAAGAGTTATGCAAAAGTTATCAGAGGTCTCATCAAGAAGGAAGAAGGCAAGTCTTCAAAGGAGAACATTCAGGAAATGGAAGAATATTACAGAAGATTTGGACCACCTAGAATATCCAGAACACAGAATCAGCAACCAACAATGGAGAGAACTGAAGAACAATGTTACAGAAGAGATGAACCACCTAGAATATCCCCCACACTCGGGTACCAAACTGTTTTTCTTGGTTTATGTTATTCCTGTAACAATTTTGGGCACAATGCTATAAACCATAGAGCCTATGCTAAGAAGAGAATCAACTATGAAGGCTACTCTAATTATCTTAGAAAGCCTCATGGAGTGTAGAACATAAACTATAATAGTTTTTCGCTCATTAAATAATGAAGTAGAATGCTACAAATGCAACAATTTTTGATACATGGCCAAAGATTGCATATTGATTGTTCCTCCAAAGGAACCAAAACAGGACATCAAAAGTCATGTAAAAGAACCATCAAGGATATGGAAACAGAAGCAAGATAAACTGAACATTGAAGAATGTTCAATTGCTCTACAATCCCAAAGCAAAAAAAGTGATTGGTACATTGACAATTGTTGTTCAAAGCACATGATAGGTAACAAGGACAAGTTTGTGACTCTAAATAAAGAAAGAGATGGATCAGTTTCATTCAGGAATGATAACTTAGCCACAATTATAGGAAAAGGAACATTCAAGCTTGGAAGTAAAGATGCCATGGTAGAAAATGTCCTACTTGTCAAAAATATGAAGCATAATATACTAAGTGTGTGTCAAATGTGTGACCAGGGACACACACTTTTATTCGACTTAAAGAAATGTGAGATAAGGAAATAAGGATCAGGCAAGTTAGTGGTGACATCAATAACGACTCTAAACAACATATACATCTTAAATAAGATCGGAAAAGAAAGATGTTGCTTGGGAAAAGAAAATGAAAGTTAGCTTTGGCACAGAAGAATGGGTCATATGAACTTTAACAATATTGTCAAAATCAACAGAAAGGAAGCGATAAGAGAAATGTATGAAATTTCAAATCTAGCCAATACTATGTCCAAGCACTGTCTACAAGGAAAGCAAACAAGAACTGATTTCATAACAAAGGAATACTCTACACCAAAACCATTGGAGATTGTACACACCGATCTATGTGGGCCGATGAGAACAAAAGGTCCAAATGAAGAACAATACTTCATGCTACTTATTGATGATTAGACAAGAATGGCCAGAGTTTTTTTTCTCGAGAAAAAGTCAGAGGCATTCGAATGTTTCAGGATATTCAAAGAGATGGTTGAAAATGAGACTAATTTGAAAATCAAGTGCTTAAGATCAGACAATGTAGGTGAGTTCACATCAAAATAATTCATGGACTTTTGTGAAGAACATGGAATAAAAAGGCAATTTTTAGAAGCTAGAAAACCTCAACAAAATGGAGTCGTTGAAAGGAAGAACAAAATTGTATAGAAAACTGCTAGAACCATGTTGAAAGATTCCAATTTGGGTGATATATTTTGGGTACAGGTAGTGCATACAACCATTCATATCTTGAACAGAGGAATGCTTAGAAGTAAGAATGACAAGACTCCATATGAACTGTGGAAGGGAATACTGGCTAACGCCAAGCACTTTAGAGTGTTTGGAAGCAAATGTTACATAAAAAGAGAACATAACAAGATTGGAAAATTTGACTCTCAAGTTGGTAAAGGCATACTGGTTGGATACTCAAGCGAAAGCAAGACATACTAGTTGGATACTCAAGCAAAATCAAGTCATACAAATGCTACAACCTAAGACTCAACAAAATAGTGGAAATTGTTAATGTAAATATTAATGAAATAGATGTATTGAAGACCAGAGACGAAAGAAGAAATTCAAAAAGGCGGGAAGCAAAAAAAAACTGAAGGAAGAAGAAGTAGAAGAAGTAGAAGAGAAGCAACCAAAGGCAGAGCAAGAAGAAACAAAAGACAATCAACAAGATTTACAGACACCTGCTAAAACACCTAACCGTTGGGTTCACAAGAATCATCCACTAGAACAAATTATTGGAGATAAAAATGCAGGAACAGAAACCAAAGGAAGTAGATGGGCATGTACACCAAAACAAAGACATCTAGCACTATTATCCATTTTTGAACCAAGCATCTTTGAGGAAGCCAACAATGATGAGCATTAGATCAAGGCCATCGAAGAAGAACTGAATTAAATACAGAAGAATGAGACATGGGAACTGGTTCCAAAAACTAAGGACAAAAATGTGATAGGTACAAAATAGGTGTTCAGAAATAAAGTAAACAAAGATGGGCAGGTAACCAGACACAAGGCAAGGCTAGTATGCAAAGTATATGCTCAAGTTGAAGGAGTATATTTTGAAGAAACATTTACTCATGTTGCCAGAATGGAAGCAATCAAAATGATCTTGGCCTATGCATGTTCCAAAAGGATCAGAGTATATCAGATGGATGTAAAATCAGCATTTCTCAATGGAGAATTATAAGAATAGGTCTACATAGAACAACCAAAACTATTCCTACTATTATAAAAGGAAGATTAAGTTTACAGATTGAAGAAATCTCTGTATGGACTCAAGCAAGCCCCTAGAGATTGGTATTCAAGAATGGAAAAGTACTTGTAGCAACAAGGATTCAAAAAGGGCAATGAAGATAACAATATCTACATAAAAGTGGATCAAGACAACATACTTATCGTTGAAGTATATGTGGATGACATCATCTTTGGAAGTGATGATGACAGGTTGAGTAAGAATTTTGCTAAAGATATGTAGAGCGAGTTTGAAATGTCCCTACTTGGTGAGTTGAATTTATTTTTGGGACTCCATATATCTCAGCTAGATGGAGGTATTTTCATTTCCCAAACCATGTACATTAAAGAAATGTTGAAGAAGTTCAGAATGGAAGATTGCAAACCTATAAGTACTCCTATGGTGACCAGTTGGAAGTTGATAAAAGATGTTGAATCTAAGGAAGAAGATCAGAAACTCTATAGATCAATGATTGGTAGCCTAATCTATGTGACAACCTCAAGACCAAATGTGATGCAAGCAATTGAACATGTTGCAATATTTCAAGAAACATCGAAGGAAACTCATGTTATGGCAGTAAAGATAATCTTCAGATATCTAAAAGGAACAAAAGAATTTGGATTGTGGTATCCAAAAGGGAATGAGATGAATATGGTTGCCTACATAGATGATAATTGGTCAGGAAGCATTAATGATAGAAGAAGTATCAGTGGAGCAACCTTCTACTTGGGTGATTGTCTAGTGTCTTGGTAAGTAAGAAGTGGTCCTCAGTATCCTTGTCTACGACATAAGTAGAATACATTGCAGCAACAACATGTTGTACTCAGGTCCTCTAGATGAAGAAAACCATGCAAGACATACAAGTAACATATGATGATCCTATTTCAATATTCTGTGACAATACAGGTATTATAAGTATCTCCAAAAATATAGTGATGCATTCCAAGACCAAGCATATTCCTATCAAGTTCCACTTTCTAAAGGAAAAAGTAACAGAGAAGAATATTAAGTTGGAGTACATTAGGACAAAATAATAGATTGCAGATATCTTCACCAAACCTCTCCCAATAGAAACATTTGAGTATATTTGATGGAAAATTGGATTAGTTTCTACGCCACAATGATCTACATGACATTTTGCAAAGAAGATAGGGGGAGAGAAATCCTCAGGGAGAATTACCCATTGTCATTGATGTCAAAGGGGGAGAGAAAGTTCAAAAGCATAAAGACAGGGGGAGAAAGCATGAAGTCACGAGGAGCAATGGCCACAGGGGGTGTATGAGTGTTGCATCAATTCCAAAGGGGGAGATTGTTGAAAAATTGGTTGTCATTGACGTCAAACCTAGAAGAAGTCTAGAATCCTCTATAAGGGATGGGTATATTTGAAGAAGTCTCCAAAGTGGCCCTCTTATGGTGTATCTTTAAGAATGGCCCTCATGGGAAGACACTTTGAAGAAGTCTACAAGAATCCCTGGGAATATGGTTAATTGGTTAAGAAGCCCCAGAGGTGTGGTAATGAATCTTGAAGTTGATCGAGAAAAGAAAAATGAAGAACATTACAAATACATGCAACACTCTCATAGATGGATAGTCCTCATTGTGTTGTTTCCAACGGTAGGTGGTACGCCACATGGTTCCTTATGGTTGAGAAGTTATGCCCTCTTAAAGATGAAGCCCCGAAGTATGGTCAAGAATCCCCAGATCTAAAGTCAAAGACGTTACAAGTCGACCCCAAAATTGAATAAAGGAGAGAAGTTGTTGCAAACAAGAAGTTACAAGTCAACTCAAAGATCGATTAAAGAAGTTACTTGGAATAGTATAAATACACATCAAGAACCTCTCATTTTATATTCAAGCAAGTGTGTTTATGGAATGGCGCTAGAGTAAGTGGGTATGCACTTGTGCTAGGAGGATTGGTGATCTCAGCAAAGTGAATCTAGCCTAGGAGAAAGGAGGTCGAGGAGAGCGAAGTGTATGGAGATGACCGTACCAGTTTTTTGAGGTTATACATGGTTTACAAAAGGGTGAAGCATGTATATACGTGAGTTGTAGATGGATGAATTGCATATAGGGTATACACAGATTGAAGTGGAGAAAATATCGGGTGTCTGTGGTCTAACAATGGGTGAATCACGTATCTGTGGTAAAATTGAAGAAGGTATGAATATTTAATATCCCATGCACCAGATTGTTCCTCATGATTAAAAGTATGTCTTTATGTATGTTTTGAGGGTTATATCTTGGAGGTCTTGGTACATGCTTGAGGCATGTATTTGGCACATAGTTTGATTCATATCATGGTGATTTTGAGCACGTGATTTGGAGGATATTCTTGGAGATATTGGCATAAGTTAATGTGGTTGTATCATCTTTAAATATGACGATGTATCAATATCAATCACAGTAATGGTGATAGGTTGAGTCTATCATTTATATTCAAGGGAGGAAGGAAGGGGCAAGGAAAGGGATTTGTAGCTTCCTTCAGGTTGGAGCCTGTAAACTAGGGGGTTGGATTCTCCTTCTAGTTGGTGCTAGAGAATTTAGGGAGTTGTATCATCCTTCGGGTTGGTGCCTCCTTCCAATTGGTGTTAGAGAATTTTGGAATTTGGAGATTCCTATGAATGTAAGCTTCTAATATATAAGAAATCATTCCTTGGTTTTCTCCCATTTGGGTTTCGACGTAAAATTATTGTGTACTATGTATTTATGGTGATATGTTTATGGTATATTGAATGCAATCATACGTGATAACTTGTTGATATCTTAAATTATTACATATTGTGATTACAAGTGGCAATAAGTTCCTAATACTGATTCACCCCCCTCTTGGTATTAGTGAATAATCCAACACCTGGTACCACTAACAAGTCGAGTAGGATTGTCTTTCCACCTAACATGATAGGAAACTAAGGAAGAATCCCCAAACATTCACTAGGTTTTCTGTCGAAAGCCAACAATTCACCAATAGCTGACACAAGCTTGGGAGCACCCAAAGCATGCCAAGCTGAGGAGGCTAAAATACTTGTAGAGGATCCTTCATTGGTAAATTCCCATTGAATTAAATTTAACCTTTAACTGGAAAGGTGTAGAATAATGAAGATAAGACTCAACAAGATCATTCCAATCAAAGGAAACCATCCCAAGACTTGGAGGGAACATACTCAAAGAGAGTGGATTGCTCCCTTGTTCAGAAGCTACTGAACTGGAAATGCTAAAGACATAGTCAAAAGACACATCACTTCCCGAAAGAAGAGTGGGATCAAACAAATATTGCATCGGTGTGACCACTTTGGTAGACTCGTCACTCTCCAAGAGAAGAGTGGGATCGTCTAAAGATTGCATCGACATAACCAATTCCTCAACCACTGGTTGAATAGGATGTGAGACAACATAGTTGAGAGATGCATCACCCTCCAAAACGAGAGCGATATCGGTCAAAGATTGCATCAACACCACTTCATCAACCAATGATTGAATAGATTGTTGGGAAATTGAAGATGACTCGGAACTATAAGGGCCTTTAGACAAGGACCACGCTCTTCGTACCATGAAAAATAGAAGGGCACAGATAAGTAAGGTGATATCCCTTACAAAGATTACAAGGGAACTTGGGATTATGTCCCATTTGTCTAGGTTTCTCAATAATATCAATGCCCCCAACATGACTTGTAGTGGTCAGTGGGTTTCCCCCAGCATGACTTATGGTGGCTAGGTGTCAATCTCTGACATGACTTGCAAAGGTTGGTGATGTTTATCTAGTATGACTAGCAGTGACCATAATCTTACCCCTAGCATGACTTGCAACAATTGGTTGCTTGTCTTCCACATGCCTCGCAGAGGTTGTTGACATATATCCAGCATGACTCACAAAGGTTGGTGAACTATTTCCAGGATGACTCGCAATGACTAGACTTGTGCTTTCATCATGACTTGCAAAGGCTAGTGGTAGGTCTCCAACATGACTAGTAGAGGTTGGTGACTTATTCTTCTTATTCTTCCTCTTCCTATTCCTTTTAGACTTCTAGTTACTAGTAGCCAGACTTTCACCGAAAGAGGGGGAAGGAGAAGGAGTAGACTTCATGGATACTGAAGGTAAAGGATAAATATCCATTCAATTCCCATGACATAAGGTGCTAATCTGAGAAGCATCAATATCATTCAGGACATTCAAAGTGGTCCACAACCAAACCGATATTCATGCATTCAACCCATGAATGTTCTAAGTGGCCATGAAGGGGGAACCGATGTTTCCAAAGAACGGAAAAGCACAAGAATGCCTTGGGAAGGGGTTGCTTTGTTGGTATCCTCAATAACTTTGGCCATGTTGTTCTTATGCATAGGTTCATCCCTTGCAGGATTGTTCACATCCAAAAAATTATCACACACTGACTCTAACGAACCAGTGGTATAAAAACCCATGCCTTCTAAGAGTCGGATCCATGCTTTCAATAGAAATATCAGGGGTCCTTCTTGACCAGTGGAACAATTGGTTGACCACTTTGAATCAACGTTCCAAAAGCGATGATACAGACACAACCTTAGGCTAATGATACAAAGCAACACTCCACTAAAAAGTCCTAAGAGAAACATCGCAAACAAACAACTTCTACAAAACTTCATCTTAGATGGATAAGGTCCTGAGTCCAAAGCAATGAAAAAGTGAAAAATGAACTTCTAGATACTGGCACGGGTTGATCAAGTCTTGAGACCGATGAATGAAGGAGTTAGAAGCAGATAATCTGACCTCTACTTACCAGCCCTACCTGATGCAAGTAACCCTCACTTCATGGGGGATGTTCCAGGGGTACTGATAATGTGATACAACATCTACATTAGGTACCATGGGAAACCCCTCGTAGTCACCTTTGAGATACCTAGGAAACAAAACTATGGATACCAACTCTCAGTCGATATCCAAGGGGTACAGACGACAGTCGAGATTGAATGCATGGGTAGGGTAACAAATCCAGAAGCTTCGAAAACACCACCTCTCGTGGAGTTAAGGGAACTAGAGAAACCCCCCAAATATGATCTCTCCATTATGCTTCATCAAGATTTGGATGGGTAATCTCCTTGGCTCTCCTTCACGTGACATTGTGTTTAACTCATGTGTTAGAGGAGGATTCTGACTATACTTATACAAAAATTGGATTTAATTCTCCCTATCTCAGACTCCTATGTTTGTTTATAGGCCTTGGAGATTTATCTCTCCAATCCTAATCCAAGGCCCTAACCTTAAACTTGTTTGTGAACCATACAAACAAAGTCTAGTAAATTTTAAATTTAGTGTTCATTTTTAGCGGTTGTTCTTTACTCAAAGCGTAGAAAAGTGCAACTGATGTTGTTTGAGACTCTTACAAAAATGAAAGTTATAAGAACATTGGAAAAGATAACTTTGACACTAACTCTTAAATGAAAAATAGTTTCAAAAAATTAAAATGCATGAACACAATTTCAAACCTTGAAATGCAATATTTTCTCTTTTTGATTTCAAATGCACAATGCAACCTTTTGAGAACGTGAAAGAAAAAAACACAAGGATGTTATTTGTTATTTTTCCTATGAAATGTTTTCAATGTGAGAAGAAAACAAAATCCTATGCTAATTTCTTTTTATTTTTTAAATATAAAATAAAACAACACAACAGAAAGAAAGAAACCTAACTAGCAGCAAACTAGGTTTTTTCGTTTTCTTCTTCTTTCTACCAAAGCAAAAAACTAAAAAAAGATGCTAAAAGAAAGAAAATTTTGTTGTTTTATGTTTGAAAAATCCAAGGAAATCACAAAAGAAAAGTATCGAACTCAAATACAAACTCAAAATTCAATAATGACCACAACAATGACCACGAAACCGAGATCCTCAGAACTAGACTAGTCTTATAGTGATGCAATCCAAGAGAAAAAAGGGGGACAGATATGGATAAAAATAAATAAAAAAAAATTCCATTCAAATTTAAGGCGTTACCAATATCTTATAGGCCACAAAAAGTTTCAAGACCAAACTCCCCAACAAAGACCCTGAAACAAGCCAAAACAAGGCTGAAAAACAAGCAAAAAAGTCACTTTTTTGGAGGTGTACGCAATTGTCTCCACTATAGGTCACGTATATAATCTTATGTACATTCCATATATCATTATAGAGAGAATGTATGAGCTATTTATGTGCCTTGTTATTCTATGGGGTGCATATGTATGTGCTTCAGCCTTCTACAAGGCACATATATGACCCAAAACTTACATGTTTTTAAGCGCCTATGTACAAGCTTAACTCCTGTATAATAGTAGTGTATGTACATGTATGTTGTCAAAGGAAAGAGATTAGATACTTGGAGAACTTAGGTATAAATACCAAAATACAAAAATCAACATAGAGATCAAAAGAAATCCAAAAAGAATGGAAACTGAAAAGCAAATTCAAGAATGACTCACAGGATCCAGAAAGACCCTATAGTACCACAACCCAACTTTCAGTGATCTGAATAGAAGAGAAAAACTTGATCCTAGAACATGTATGTGTATGTCTCACTAACAACCAACATATGTATGCGACTGCATTGAAGCAAAGTTGTGTATATACACATATGTACTCGAAGAAACACATGTACTCACAATAAAAACCCCTCAAACTTGAGAGAAAAGGGCCTAAACTACTCAGGAAGGATTACAAAAATTAAGAGAATGCTAAATAATGGTCAAAGACAGAAAAATATTCAAGAGAAATACAAACCACAAGCACCCCTAATGACCCAAAAAGAGAGAGTCCCCAGCGGAGTCACCAATTTTGTTACGGAAAACAATGTCCTATGGCTATGGGTCAGGGCCACAACAAAGAAATACCCTAAAATACCACCCTCAGACTCAAATCAAACAGTCAATTACGGATAACTACTTTGCAATAACTAACTTTCAAGGGAGAGAGAAGAGAACAAACCTATATTTCGATGTTTGATGTCAATCTCATGTAAATACCTTCACTCCAACACTCTTCTACAACAATCCTTTGAAATCTCTTGTACATGAAGAGATGAGCAACCGCAAATAGGTAGTTATCTGATAATCAGCGAAAGCATGAAAATTATAACTTTCATAATAGATTCAAATTAGGAGATGTAAAATACATTAGAAACATGAATCAACTTATGAAATTGGATGAGAACAAAAGATATTTTACTATGAACAACATAAAAAGTTGGTTACAACCTGTAACCATTGTGGCACAATCCCGAAACTAGGCTCCAAATTCCTCCACCCAAGGCTAGAGATGATCAACAATACCTCCAATACTTTGTGCTCAAACAAGTCCAAGGAAGGAAACAAATTTCTTCCTAACAAGATAGGGAGAACACAACTTCTGAAAACAAGGGTTCCCAGATGGAAAGGACAATCTCAAATGAAAGGGGAAAAAGGGATTTAAAAGACTATAATGAAAATTATAGCATAAGGATGCATTTATATGTTCTCTTTTTCCTCCACCCCAAGGCTCTAATTTATACTCCTTTTTTACAGTTGGAGTAGTTATGGATGGACTATAGGAGGTTAGAAACCTGAGGAACCCGTCAACTTCGCTTGAAAAGTCAAAATTATTATTTTTTTTAGCCAAATTAACATGCACACATGTTGCAAACTGGAAACTAGTGTAAGTATGTGAGATGCTTTAAGGATAGTCGCATACATCAACCAAAATGTGGGTTTTTTAAGTATTTTTTAGGATGAAAAGGGGGAAAATGATCATGCAAGGAGGGAAAGGGATGTAGCTCAGGCCAATAAGTCATCATAAGCATATGTGGTGTCAAATGATGCTATAAAAAATTCCCCCTAATGTGTGAGGTCAAAAGAGTAACCATTGGCCGAAATACATTACAAAATAGTCATGAGATTGTGCAGGGGATTGGGTAGGAGTAGTTGAAGACCAATTTCAGAACAATACCTACAATAGAAACAAGTATATACTCTCTTCCCAAGTTGGGCATGCTCATGCTCAAGAGTGATGTAAGCATGTCCGCCAATTCAAGTACACAATGGATCCATGAGTAATGAAAGTATAATTGATGCCCATGGCCACAAAAAATGTACATGGTGGATCCATGTGTTATATAAAAGTAGGAATCATGGCCATGAGAGAAATACACAATGCATCCATGCAAATGTATATCATAACCATGAATGGATACACAATGGATCTATTTATAAAATAGAGGATATCTAGATTTAATGAAGTGAGCAAACTAATCCTCTACAAGTATCGATGTCAAAGAAGCTAGTACAATTAATACAACTCGGGTAGGAGCACAAAAAAGGTGATGATCGTACTTTCCCTGAGGTCTTCAAAACAACTCGTCATCGTACAAGTCTACACTGTGTGAATAGATGTGTTGAAGTTGAATATAGTGAGATGTTGTTTGATTACCAATCATTGATGTGTATTGTTGACAAACACAAGACAACCCACCATTAATGATAATGGGCATCAAGGTACCTAGTACAATATAACAAGTATGAATAAAAGAGTTGATGTCAAACACCTGATAGAATCTACCAATTAGGGTACATTGATGTATTCCCACTATCAATAGCGAGGGAACTTGCCACTAATGACTGCAAGCCCCAAGGTACTAAAAATGACTCTACATCCCTGTCCGAGAGAAAGATGTGTTGAAGTTGATAGGAAGAGATCCATTGGAAGGAAGGAAAAGAAGTAATTAAGGCATCCTCCATCATCCAGCACGAGGAGCAGTAGAAGTCCAAAGATTTGGAAGAACTCGAACAAAAATATTAAAAGGACCATACCGAGGTATGACTCCGACATGTACCAAATGGAATAGCACATGACATAGACTCTCTGAATAGTAGCCAATGATGAAGATTATCGACAATGACGAGGAATCCACCAATGGGGTCAAATTGAAACCAAGGTACTACACGAATCCCTATGTGTAATAATGGTTGTTGACGTCGAAAATAAGGGAAACCACTCAGTCAGTGACCAATGATGATTTTTCATCCGTTGAGCACAAGTTCACCTATCAATGATGTAAATATTCCCATGGTGCAACTCTAGGTCATACTCTCAAAGCAATGAGTCGTAGTTGATAAGAGAAAACCTGCCAGTAAGAAGTCAATGGGGACCTTTTATACTAGCATGAGTTAGATACAAAGATATTTGTGAAACTGAGAAGTACTTGACACAAGGGAAGGCCGACATGGAAAGTCAAGAGTTCTGTAGAGTGGCTGACATAGGATGACTTCCCTTGAACACAAAAACAACAAAAAAGGTGACTTGGGTAGCATAGACTATAACAACTATGGGAGCCAATTTATTATGGATATTAATAACAAGTAATATTGATTGGTGGAAAAAAATTCTATGGAAAAAATACTTCCAAGGACCTCAAAGGGATGCACTGAAAGAATAGAGGAGAATAAAAATAGATCTCATATCTAGAAATTACTAAAATATATTGCTCCCCTATTCCAATCCAGACTTACCTAGGTTCCAAGTAATGACAAGGACATATCAATATGGGAGGACAACATGATGGGGGAAAAGGCTCTTTATCATAGTTCAAAATTACACCCTTTAAACAGTTGGATGGATGGTGAGAACTTAAAATCTTTGTTCGATATCTCAAAGTGATCAACAAATTCATATCAATGGTTGGGATAGAATGTTCGGGATCCTCCTCTACAACTTCACTCTTTGGTTCCCTCGCTCTTTCAGAATTTAAGTGGTTGTACATAATGGGATCTTCAAATAAAGTACCAAAGGGGATGGGGAAATGTAGTTTCTAGAGTCAAAGAAGGATACGTGTCTCGTCTCTCATCTCTCTCTCTCTTCCTCAAAGATCCCCAATCTAGAAACACATTTGGCATTGTGATAGGCTCCCTAATATCAACATCTTTTGTTAGATCATGGTGCATGGTAAGATCCTTACATATGAAAATATACTAAAGAGAGGAATTCAAGGCCCTTCCAGGCACACATTGTGTCAAATAGTTGAAGAATTTGTGCAACATTTATTTTTTGATTGATGTTATACAAAAGAAGTTTGGTCCTCTAAATTTGTTAGAATCTACAATCGAGTAAGAAGACATTCCTCATAGAAATAAATGTTTACCTTGTGGACCAAGGCCTGTGGAGGATAATTTCAAAACAAATGATATTTAAAAATAATTTGGAATGCTCTCCCCAAATACATTTGTTAGAAGTTTTAGTTGGCTCTCAATAACACGATGTTCAATAAACAAAATTGGATAAGTCATCAATGGTGGTGACCAAGGCCAAGTGGCTCCTTACAAAATTCTTAAATCTCAAACTTATAGTAGACATAAGGTCTTTGGAGAGGGATGGGAAAGATTGGTTAATTCGATTCTAGATGAAAAAAAATCTCCTATATATTCCTCTCCCAAAAATTCATAAGCATCCTTAGTGGAAAATTTGTCTGGATGCACAGGAATTTCTTGAGTGGTTATTAAATGAAAAATTATTTCTCTTATTCTTCAAGGGGGAATAAAAAAAAAACCCAGGGGTGGCAGGTGCGAAGGGGATACTCTATGATCCTAGAGGAAAAACATCAGTACATGTGCTTGGGGTCTTGGCCAAGGCTCAAACAATCAAGTTGAGGCATATGCACTATCGTATGGAATTATTCTAGCCAAGGAAAAAAATGTTACTTCATTAAAAATCATTGGGGATTACATGATGATCATCAAAATTATGCTAGGTAAAATAACTTTGTCTAAAAATAAACTTGCAAACACCATTAGTCGAATCCAAAAATAGGTAATCTCTCTCAATGATGTTGTATTTCTCCATGTGAAATGTGACTCAAATTCTAAAGTTGATCACTGGGATAACAAAGCCACAAAAGTTAGTAAATGGGCATGCATTAAAAATTGGGGGGCACTGTAGTTATCTAATCCCCTAACGAATTCATATGGAAGGGTGAATCACAAACTTAGCATTTAATCCTCGCATGCATCACATATTAGAGCATCATTTCCCTTGTATTGATATGGGATCTCTGAGGATGCTCCCAAGTACCAACAAAACGTGTAGTAATAACTCTGCTTTGGGAGATGAAGGGCTTAATATGAAATTTCGTAGGCCCTATGGGACAATGGATAATTGGACCTTTGGAATTGGGTATTTAGGTGGTTTGAACTTGGTAGTGTCCGCTCTTTTGGTAAGTGTCATCCTTGTACTTAGAATGTTTGATGGTGTTGGTAGGATTTTTCTAAATTGTCATTGGAATTTAGCTTCAGTGGAAGGTCTGAAGTATTGCAGTAGAAAAATTGTCTCTCATTCTGGAATCCTATATGGTGGAGGTGGAACTGGTTTCTATTCTGGGAACCTTTCTCTCATTCTTAACCTTATCCTCCTCATTCAACTAGTTCTCTTTCAATATCCATCTATTTCTAAGTTTGACCTCTCTGGGAGTCATGGTAAAGATTGATGGGGATTTGGCCTTTGTCTCCGACTGTATGTTATTCTTGGTTGCACATATGGGAAAAAAGGACTCTTCCATATGAGGGTGACATCATTTGTAGGTTTGAATTATTGTGGTGGAAACTATTGCTTCTCCATCAAAAGTCACTCATTTCTCCTCAAATCTCATCTTTTGGTTTGTTTGGTTCTTTTATTTTGTTTGTTCATCAAGATTGACTCCTTTGGATCACACAGTGAAGAAAATCTAGATTTTGACTCAGTATCAAGCAGAGTGCAGGGTATACAAAGGCTCCTCCCCTGTGCAACTAGACAATGACCATCTCTTTGATTTTTTCACCTCTCATTTTGTTCGGTTCTCAGAGGCACCAAATATAGACAACAGGGACATTCAGGAAAATATTGAGAAGGCATGAATAAAATATACAATCCAATAAAATTTTGTTGTTTTTGGTGATAACAAAGGTGCATGAAAATGAGCACAATCGCATCTCTCAATATGCTACATCATGAACCTTCTTGTGCACCAAAATCAAATTATCGATGTCTTAGAAGATTAATGTAATATGTTGCAAAATCTATCCTTAAATATGAGAAAAGAATCCTTGTACACAGCCTTAAACAACAGGGTATCAGATGCTTCTACTCAATCATATCTTCAAGAAGATGAAACAATTCATCAATTAACGGAGCTAATGGAAATAAAGTAACATAATTCTCCCCATTCAGACTTTGGCCAAGATGAAGCACATAACAATCACGTTTTTCGTTAATATTTATGTTTTTCGATGTAATTAGGATTTTGGGGGTCTTTGTCAAAAAGGTTACATGAAAACAAACTTGGAATGTTTTTCATATAGTTTGCTTTGAACTTCTTTTTGTTGCAACAAAAAACTGCATTTTGTTTTTTGAAGAATTGGGAATACTATGTAATCGTTGTTAGCTTAGCTACAAACCTCTTTATAATATCAAATATATTTTCTATTTTGTTTGTAAAAAAAAAGCATGACATCCTAATCTAATTAATATTATATAATTAGATGGAAAAAAAACTATGAAAAATAAATGACATGTCACATTTTTAGTAATGTTAAAAATGGCAAATTTTAGGTTTTTTTCTTATAAAAAACATTTAAAATTTTGGAAAAATGAGAAAAAAACACATTTGAAAAGAAACCTAAAAAGTTTAGAAAAAAATGAAAACAATTGAAAAAAAATGTTGACACTTTATAGATAAGAAGATTCAAAATGTCAAAAAACTACCTCCATAAAAAAAAATGGTGCTACTGGTAACACCGTCTTTTGAAATGGGGGTAAAAGTGGCCACTAAATGCAACCTCTAAAAAAGGAAAACTTTGGAGGGTTCTTTTCAAGTTGGTAACAGATTTAGACCATCACAATTCCAAAGCCACGCTATCATAAGTTTGATGTGGGCATGAAAAATTATTTTAACCCCGTGTGAAGGAGATCTTTTTATATACTTTTGGTCCTTCCTAGGGCTTTCCCTTGAAGAATATGTTCGTTCTTTAAGCACACCAAAAGTGATGAACTTGATTAAATCAATACTCTTATACGTTGTTCAAGTTTAACCATGTCAAAGGGGACCACATAAGTTTTGTCCCCTTTTAAGTGTGGTTGTGTACTTTTTGAAGAGAAATGCACCTAGGTCAAATTAACCAAGGAAAACTGATAATTATCCAATGTTTCTGAGACATTACGCCAATTCTACACTAAATAGATGATCGTTGATCAAAAATTTTCATCAACTACATTTATTTCTCTTGGAAAAAAAAAAATGATATCAAAAGAAAGAAATTTTGAATGATTATCAGTTCATAGTGTAGCCCTCAGTCTCAGAATTTTTAGGAATCAAAATCCAAGTCTGTATGCCCAAGATACTCATGATTTTGTCCAGATGTTTGACGAAGAGATTGCAAGAAGAACTTTGAAGAATGAAAATTTTTCTAAGTGTATGCCCTTTCTTCTCTCTCTATTACTCTCCTCTCCATACTTAAGCATTTTTCCCTCTTCCACTCTAGTCTTCATATTCCACACTTAGCCATTTTTCTCTCTTTCATTCCTTACTTAGCCATTTCCACATTCACGTTCATATTCCCATTTTCTTTTAATTTTCTTTTCCTTTTTCATTTCCATTATTTCATTTTCCATTTTATTTTTATTTTTCCTTTTCACCACATGTCTTCTATATTTCACGTAATTCCATTATATACCTCCCCAACAATTACCATGTTTTTTCACATGTCTTCAAGTCCGCAAGTCTATTATATACCTCCCCAACACAACATTTACCATGTTTTTTCACATGTCTTCAAGTCCGCAGGTCCATTATATACCTTCCCAACTCAACACTTACCATGTTTTTTCACATGTCTTCGGGTTTGCATGTCCATTATATACTCTTATCTCAACAAACCCTACATTCAATTTTTTAATATTATTTCGTATCCTAACTTTCTTCCCCCTTTTTTCGTAGACCTACTATTCTATGACAGGTGGCAGTGAGGTGGATCCATCCCTTAATGACATGTGGTAGTGATATGAACCAATCCCTTAATGACACATGGCAGTGACATGGACCTACCCATGGTGACACATGGTGATGACATGGGCACTAACTGGGTTATGACTGTATGTTGACTGGGTTATGACTGGACGTCGACTAGGCCATCAAAATTTTATTAATTCATGAAAATTTCCTAAGGCACGAGAGCTACACCAAAGTCTCTATAGTCTCCTTTATTCCACATGAAGACCATGTAAAAAATTTCATTGTAACACTAAACTCCTCACCACCACCATGCATGTGGGATTTAAAAGGGTGAATTTTAATGAAGGGCTAGGATTGATCCACGAATTTGATGGACACATGTTGAGCAACGATCTTCAGAAGTTCATAACTCAAGATCCAGGTATTCATTTTGGGAAAACCATACCTCGTTGGAAAGGAAATTTGATAAGGAAGACAATGTAATAGGTATTAAGGGTTGAATTTGGTCATAATTCTCCTAGAAATTGCAATAAAAGTCAACTTTGTTTTCATGGTTTACTGGTAAATTTGTTTAGAACTGTGACTTCCCGAGGCTATAACTTGAGATACATAACTCTGAATCACACTCAGGAAGACTCGATGGAAATATGGGACGATGAATATTACTTCTAGAGCAGTTTCCATGGCTAAGAAATCAACTATCATGTTCAAAAACTTAAAACACAATCCAATATTGTTTAAGGTAGTGTTACACATGAAAAATCACTCACTTCAATGATGAACTATTGTCATCATTTCAAGTGTCGCATTTTGGTCGCAAGTGTCGCAAACATCGTATTGTCATCTTTCCTATGTCATGTCTTGAATGACATCACAAAGAACATTTGAAAACACCCTCAGAGACTGGTTTAAGAAGAATAAATCATTTGATGAAGAGTACAAAGCTTTTGCCATGAAAAAAACCACTTAAAAATGAATTTTGAAGGCCAGCGCTCCCCTACCCATTGTCAGGGACTACTAGTGCTCCTTGACCTTCTTTGGTGGAGCGTTCCAGCACTCTGTGTACCCTTCTGGGGGAGCACTAGGATTTTTTAGGAAATTTTGGGCAGTGCTCCCCTACCCATTGTCAGGGAGTGTCAGCGCTCCTTTCCCTCCTTTGGGGGAGTGTTGCAACACTTTGTGCCCCATTCTGGGGGAGCCCTGGACTATTTGAGGAGATCTTGGGTTGTTGAGGAAAATCAGGGGAAAATCCTCCTCATCTCTAGAGTTGGTTGGATTCGAATCTGAGGTCAAGGCTGGATCTTAGGGAAGATCCACAACTGATGGAGAAGGATACTCAACCTATCCCAAGAATATCTAAGGTGGTTGGGTCTCTCCAAGCTTAAAGAAGGAGGCCCTCTCATGGTGAAATAGATGGAGATATTGAGAAATACCTAACTTATGATCTCATAAGGAAGGGAGGATATGGAAGGCATCAAACTTATGATCTCATAAGGGAGATAATCAGTGAAGCATAGTCTTTTTGTTTGTGGATCATTTGAGCAAGGGGTTGGACAAGGAGAGCTTGGTGAGGCTTTTGCATCTGCATCAAAGGTCTATAGGTATCTCTATTGAGTTCTCATTAATACATGTGCTTGGCCTGTTTCCTTCAAGATTGTGTATGCCTACATGAACTTGTCTTTAATGGATAGATCTAGTTTCAAACTAATCGTAGTAGAATAGGAAGCATGCTTTGTCTTTGATTGGATTGCAGGATCTGTTGAAGAGCTTGTGGATTAGAGCTCAACTTGAAACTAGGGGAGGAAAAACATCGTAAAAAGGTACATCTTCTTCCTCTTCTCTATAGATTAGTTTAGCTAGGTTTAAAGGGATTTCAGTGACCAAAGTTAGCACCTTTTTGTCTTGGTTATAGGGGTCTAGATCCAAGAGGAAGTTCACCTGTCCGCAGAAGGATTTTTCTGTAATAGAAATTGGCGACTCCATTGGGGATCGAAGCTTTCAGTTTTGGTTTCCTTCCTTGGTCTTGTTTTTGGCCTTTGCTCACCTTTAGATATTATTCATGTTGTGTTTATGATTCTTAGATGTGTTGTTGGCTCTTGGATTCATTCCATACACACTCAATTTCTGTTTTTTCCTGAGTTTTTTTTATTTTTGGGCAATTTTTTGAGTTCTAAGAGGCCATCGCTCCCCTACCTATACAACTAGAGTGTTAGCACTCCCTTCCAAGCTCCCACAGAGTGTTGCAATGCTCTGGTACCCTTGACACCAGAGCACTGGTATTTTTCTACTAAAAACCTTTTTGGGAATTGATATCTTAGTCTAGTTTTTGCCCTTTCATCTGCTCACGGTTATTACCATCTCAGTGTGTCCTTGTTTAGCCTCCAACTATTTGATTTCTAAGGATTGATGATGTTTTGTTTGGATTTTTGACATCTATTTTCCTTGCTTTGAGTCACTCTTCTTCCCTAAGATTTGGAGTCGATCTACTATTTTCTTCTCATTTATCTGACTGAATGAAAGTTGTTGTAAGGAAATTCAAAGATCTATTCACTATTTCATTTTGATCTTTGAGGTCTTTTCTCCAATCATTTCCTCCTGTTTGAATTTGGTTTTATTTTTGTTTCTTGTTTGATCACAACGAGGGTGTGTTTTTGTTTATGTGAAGTTTGCTTTTGATTGCTTAAATCTCACAGATCTTGAAGTCTGATTAACATAGGAATCTTTACATCAAACTGATTATTAGTCACATATAAACAAAAGGATATTTTTTCATGTTTGGTTTTTGGATATTGGAACCAAATTCTGAACATTTTAGCATTCTATTGGATTCTTGATTGAGAACAATTGCATGAGGTCATTGCATCTCAGTTTTTGATAGTGAAAATAAAATCCATTCTCCTTCCCTTAAATAGACATTCACTGAAAGAAAAGACTGCTTATCATTTCTTATGCATGTTTGGGGATTTGACTCATAATATCATCACTTTTCACTCTCATACACCTTTGAGTAAACAACAGCCTTAAAATCAAGCACTAAACTAAAATTTATCAAACACTTTTATATTTTATAGTAGAAAACCTACATTAGCTTAAGGTGTAGGGATTTTGAATAGGTTGAAAGGATAACTTTCCAAATCTGTCAAACAAACTTAGCATCTTGCGATAGGGAGAGTAAATCCAATTTTCGTATCAGCTTACTAGGATCCCCCTCTCACACAGAGGTTACGCACGAAGTCGTGTTCGGGAGAGAGTTACGGAGATTATCCCTCTATGGTTCAACCGTTCATAGTAGTAAGATCGTATATTGGGGGTTCTTCTTGAGGTTCAACTATATTCATTTGGTCTCGGTGCTTCATGAATTCTGAATCAGTTCGGGGTCCTTTGGAGTTCTACTGGTCCACTTGTCCTCAGTTCTCTTGAAGGATTCCACACTTGTTATCCTGCCCATACGTTCGGACTGGACTGTCGATTGTACCCGCCCAAGGGCTAATTGAGAGTTGGTGACCTTAGTAGCCATAATCTTCAGGGTCTTACAGAAGGTGACAGTGAAGGGAAGTCTCATTGTACCTGGAACAGACGTTGGTAAAACTCACTCGGGCTCCTTGGAGGGTAAATCCACAATTATTGCGTGGAAGCTTGCAGCAAGGAATAAGTCCGTTAAGTAGGTCTCCAACGTAACTGATCCACCCGCTCTATCCCCGCCCCTTCCTATATTGATATCGCGACGTTGGATTTCATCACCAACTAGTGGTTTCATTGTGGGAAGTTTTGTTTGATTGTTTGCTTCTTAGATTCATAGCGTGTGTTGTTTGTTTTACTTACTGGACATTAGGTCGAGTCGGTTTTAATGGCATCAACCCCTGAGAGTACCAATGGAGGAACCCCTTGTCCCAAGGAACCTTTCACCTTTCCTTCTTTTGGAAACATTGGTCCTTTGTACATTGTGACACTGAGTCTTCCGGGACTCACCATTGGATTATCGGTTTGGTTGTTCCCCACTCCAGTGATCTCAAATATTCCTAGTTCTTTAGCTGCATCTAATACTTCAGATGTCAGTACACCACCCACACATCAACCTCATGTCAAATTTTCTCCTTTTTCACCCATTAAGTCTCCTTCCTTTTCTCCTTCTTCTCCTAGTAAAATCTCTAAAGCAAGTAGCCAGGTTGATAAGACGAAGAAGAAACAGAAAGAGAAGAAGAAGAAGAACCTGAAAAGGACCAAGCCTCCAACCATATCAGATGTTGGATCCAAGCAACCAGCTACTATTAATTGTACTAGGAGTGTTGATGAGGTCGACAAGATTAAAACAAAGAATCTGAAACCCAAATTCCCTTGCAGTCTTTGTAAGGGTGACCACTTTCTGAGGGATTTCCATGGTCTTCCTAAGGTCTTAGAAATGTGGTCCTCCACATCATTGGCCCCTGCTAGACATGATGGTGATGCCCCATCAATTAGTGACGTTAAGGTTGGTAAGAAGAAGACAACTGTCAAATTTCTTTGTATGTTATGTGAAGGTGATCATTATTCTCACCTTTGTCATCGTATGGATGAGGCTTCTTCTCTTTTGTAAAAGCTTCAACTTCCAACTGGTTATCGTAAGATTTCCCCCAACCCATTGTTAGTTGATGGAATGGTCAATCTGGTTCCATCCCCGATCAATCCGGTTGATCAGGTGGTCAATCTCATTTCATCCTCGATTGAACCACTAACCAAAGTAGTTGATCCAATTCCGTCATTGATCAGCCCCACTTTTCATATGAAAAGTGAAACCTAAGTGACTGATCCAATCTTTTCATTGGTCAGCCCCACCCTTCATCTAAAGAGTGTCAATGTGGTCAATCCCACTCCTCCTCTGATGAGTTCCAAAGTGGTTGCTCCGGTCCCTTCATCGGTCAGTATGGTTGATCATGTCGTCAATCTCGTCACATCCTTAGTTGAACCAGTTGACAAAGTGGTTGATCTGATCCCATCTTCAGTCGATCCTACTCTTCCATTAGAGAGTGCAACCCAAGTGGTTGATCTATTTCCACCTGTTAACCCCATTCTCCCCTTGGAGAATGAAACCCAAGTGGTCGATTTGATGTCATTATCAATCGATCCTACTCTCCAGCTAGAGAGTAAACCCGATTCTGCCCACGTTTTTCTCGTTGATACAGAATCTACCGTGATGGGGGGCATTCCTCCCTCTCCTCTGAAACCCCCTTCAAGTAATGAGGCCATCCTTTTTTATTGGGGTGTGCTAACTGGACCTCGTCTTCCCTCGCACATTCCTTTCAATATTACAATACAGGTTTGTAGTTGAGACGTTCCTCATGCGCTGATAGATGAAGGTTTGTCCGTTAGTATTTTGTCCTCTATTTCTTGGCAAACTTCGGGTTATCCTCAGCTTGTGTCGGTTACCTAGACTGTGTCGCTTTTAACAAAAGAACCAGTCACCCTTTAGGATTCCTTCCTTATTTACCTGTAACTTTGGGAGGGAAAACTATCTTTATTGATGTTATGGTAGTCGAGGACCCCTTGGATTTTGATTTACTCCTTGGGCGAGATTATGTCTATGCCATGAAAGCTATTGTGTCCACTCTTTTTCGTGTGATATATTTCCCTCACGATTGAATAATTGTGGCTATTGATCAACTTTCATGTGTTGGTCCTGACTTGATTACCAACCCAATGAGCTCCCTGAACGGTTCTTATATGAAAAAGGTATCGCCTCCACCACAGGTCAATTATGTGGCATTGTCTCCCATGACTTCAATTTCCAATGACTTAGATCTGGTAGTTGACATGGTGATCTCTTCAGTAGGGATTTTGGAGCCTGATCTCCTTACCCCTATCACAGACCTCGACATGTGTTCCTTCCAGAGCATTATTCTTCCGTCCAGTGAAGATCTCTTAGAATCCATGACCGAGTTATGTCCCTTGACATGGTGTCCTTCTAGAGCGTTGTCCTCTTGGAAGCCATGATCAAGATGAGAGTCCATGAGCATAGTTTTCCTCTCTGTAGCAAGCTCGTTAAAAAATGAAACAGAGGTCATGAGCATAGTTTTCCTCTTTGTGGCAAGCTCGTTAAAAAATGAAACAGAAGCTACGAGCATAGTTTTCCTCTCTGTAACAATCTCGTTAAAAAATGAAACAGAAATCTGGGGACTGAACCCGGAGCCTTGAGCATAATTCTTCTCCTGTGACAAGCTCGTTAAAAAATGAAACAATCACCTCTCATACCAAGTCAATTATTTCGTTAGGTCTCGTATTTGAACCTTCATTTCATCCACCTATATCATTTTTCTCCATCTAGTAGAGAAATTGGTGACAACCTCAAAGTCGGTGAATGAATTGAAGATTGGGGGGCATGTCTCCAACCTTTTATTATCATTCTGGAGTTATGCCACTATATTTTCAAGCTGGGGGCAGAGTACCAACCATCCATAGGTATCCCTACCTTTGGAAATTACGTTGGGAATTTACAAGCATAGTTATTTTGTTTCAAGCTTGTGTAAAAATGAAACCAATAACGAGCATGGTCTTAGTTCGTTCTCATGCTCGTAAATACATGAGAATGTAACCGAGTATACTTTTATCACTTTTTCAGACTCGTAAAGGTTATATGAAAAAGAAACCCCCTGGAGTCTCCTTTAAGCTCTTTTTAGACTCTCTAAACATGAAAAGATTGTCGAGTGATCTTGCTTCCTTTCCCACTCGTTAAAAGGTTTGAAAGGGCATCTTTCGAGTGATAATTTATCTCTTTTTTGGCCTCACGAGACTAACATTATGAAAAAGGAAAACCCTGGAATCGTCTTTAAGTTCTTTTCAGACTCTCTAAACATGAAAAATCACCGAGTTTACCTTCTCTGGACTCGTTAAACAATCATACATTGAAGGACCCATATGGGACCGAACCCTTACTTCTTCCAGTTCGTTAAACAAAGGAAGAGGAACTTACCGAAGGTGAGTTATATCGAGCATGTGTTACCCTCCTCGAGCTCGTTA
>SNQJ01S0026640.1:3802-24936 GCA_010110895.2 Picea sitchensis | reverse complement strand
TTAAAAGAAACATCGACATACCCATATGGGACCGAACCCTTACTTCTTCCAGTTCGTTAAACAAAGGAAGAGGAACTTACCGAAGGTGAGTTATATCGAGCATGTGTTACCCTCCTCGAGCTCGTTAAATCAAAAAGAGGTACCCATCTATCTGGATGGGGGGAAATTTTGAAGGAAGCAAGACAAGTAGTTTTTGAAAACATCACCAGTCACTCTTACAGTCGCCCTTGAACATGAAACTTTGTCTTTGCATACATTTTAATCCACTGAACCTCTGCACTAAACCAATCCTCTGATTTTCTTTACTCCTTTGGGTCACCCTACGAAAGTCACAGTATCCACTGCATCATCATGTTTTGGTCCATGTCATGTTTCTACTGTTGTGCCTCAGTGTTCAAGGGAAGTATCTTCCTCGAGAGTCAACCATCACAAATTTCTTATTTCAATACACGTGTCAATCCATGTTCATTTGATCCACCAATTTATATATCTATGTCAGTTTTGTGTCATTGATGGGGGATACATCAAGGCCCTCCTTCGACGAGTCTGTTCCTGTCGACTTCAGCACATTATCCGGGAATTAGACTTAGAAACCAGCTAGTACCTTGGGACCTGCATGCCTCAATGGCAGGCCTCCTCACTTTCGACAGTGGGTTTACATCATTGACCTCTGATCGGATGATTCCATGGATGTTCGACTTCAGCTCATCTATTCACATTCGCTGGAATCTACTAGGGTACCTTGGGAATCATTGACATCAACGTGATTTCCCTCGCACTTGTTAATGGTTTACCTCATTGACCGGTAATCAAGTGGTTTATGCCATGTTCGACATCAGGACATATATTCACATGGTTAGACTTGTACCGCATCGAGATCGGTAAGAAGACCCTAGTTTGAGTGATCACTCTGGTATGTACTTTGCCCAGGTTGCGATGGAGTTTCTCTTGAATATTGACACATATATTGTCGCATAGATCCACTTTGTATTGGTCTGTGGATATGTCTTGTCGTATCGTAGATCCACTTTGTATTTTTCGTGGCTACGATCAGTTCATGTCATGGAAGTATAGATACGCATTGTATCTTCGGTGTCTATACCTTTTTGTCAATATAATTATGGATCTGCAGTGTATCTTATGGTGGCCATACCTTGAAAGTCTTTATCACTCAAGCATAGGTATGTCTGCCTTGGGTTTGAAACATATCATAATATTTGTTTGATGGTTGTGTGCAGCTTCTACCAGGTTCTCCGAGTCCATACCCTTGCTCAAAAAAGTCTACAGAGTACTTCAGTCATTAGTTTTCGTCCTCTAACTTCACACTTTGGGGGGCAATCTGTTACATATCAAAATCACTCACTTCAATGATGACCTATTGTCGTCATTTCAAGTGTCGCAAGTGTCGCATTTTGGTCACAAGTGTCGCAAACATCATATTTTGATCTTGCCTATGTCGTTTCTCGAATGGAATCACAAAGAACACTTGAAAACACCCTCAAAGACTGGTTTAAGAAGAATAAATCATTTGATGAAGAGTACAAATCTTTTTCCATGAAAAAAACCACTTAAAAATGAATTTTGAAGACCAGCACTCCCCTACCCACTGTCAAGGACTACCAGCACTCCTTGACCTTCTCTGGGGGAGCGTTCCAACAATCTGTGCACCCTTATGGGGGAGCGCTGGGCTTTTTTAGGAAATTTTGGGCAGTGCTCCCCTACCCACTGTCAGGGAGTGCCAGTGCTCCTTTCCCTCCTTTGGGGGAGATTTGCAACACTCTGTGCCCCATTATGGGGGAGCGTTGGGTTGTTTAAGGAGATCTTGGGTTGTTGAGGAAAATCAGGGAAAAATCCCCCTCATCTCTGGAGTTGGTTGGATTCGAATATGGGGTCAAGGATGGATCTTAGGGAAGATCCACAACTAATGGAGAAGGATCCTCAACCTATCCCAAGAATCTCTAAGGTGGTTGGGCCTCTCCAAGATTATATAAGGAGGCCTTCTCATGGTGAAATAGATGGAGATATTGAGAAATACCTAACTTATGATCTCATAAGGGAGATAATTAGTGAAGCATAGTCATTTTGTTTGTGGATCATTTGAGCAAGGGGTTGGACAAGGAGATCTTGGTGAGATTGTTGCATCTGCATCAAAGGGTTGTAAGTATCTCTATTGAGTTCTCATTAATAAATGTGCTTGGCGGGTTTCCTTCAAGATTGTGTATGCCTACAGGAACTTGTCTTTAATGGATAGATCTAGTTTAAAACTAATCGTAGTAGAATAGGAAGCATGTTTTTTCTTTGATTGGATTGCAGGACTTGTTGAAGAGCTTGTGGATCATAGCTCAACTTGGAACTAGGCAAGGACAAACATCGTAAAAAGGTAAATCTTCTTCCTCTTCTCCATAGATTAGTTTAGCTAGGTTTAAAGGGATGCTAGTGACCAAACTTATCACCTTTCTGTCTTGTTTATAGGGGTCTCAATCCAAGAGGAAGTTCACTTGTCCGCAGGGGGATTTTCCTATAACAGGTAGTCAACTTCAAGTTTTGGAATTGAAAATTTATTAAATGTATTTTATAAAGGGAAAAGGTGGGGCACACTTGGAGGCATGAATTTCAATGAAATAAGTCATTAATGAGACTTCAATAAAGAATTAATTAAAAAATGAAGCATATGGTAAATTCTAAAAAGAAAAACCCTAACTGCTTCAAGAACATTAAGAGTAGATTTTAAAAAGGCAAGAAAAGGCACCATCAAGGGGTCAGCAATTAAAGGTGAAGAGTTTGCAAGAAGCAAAGCTCTATCTTTCCAAGATTCAGTGGACTAGCCTGGTAATACTTGTCTCTCTACATCTTCTTATTTTTTGTTTCTTTCCATCAAATCTTCCATGAATGTATGGAAAACATGAAGATTTGGGTCTGAGTAGTTATTTCTCTAGAATCTTTAGCCATTTTGTAACATTTCAGGTCCAAAGGAGCATGATCTATGCTTGTAAAAAGTAGATGCAATTCATTTTCAGTTCATGTAATTGTAATTGAGACTTTGTTGAAATTGTTTCAGTTCTCTTGTTCCAGACATTATTGAACTTGTCATATTGGGATATTTTTATTAAATTCCTCTTGCAAAGAACTATTTTGGGGTATTACATTAGTGATTTATCATACTTGAGTTGAAAGCATGTGATTTCAAATGTATTGCCTATCCAAATCGTTTTTGAGTAATATTGAAGTTATCATTTAAAGTTCTTTGAAGTCCTGTCTGTTTCTTCATCTTGCAAAATTCATAGCAGATTCCAAGTTTAGTTTATCTTACAAGAAAGAAAGAATGCATGTTGAAAGAAGACTCCAAAACCTAGTAGACACATATATATGCTGACACACTTTATCCTATCTTTTCTTTAAATAATATGATGTATATTTGTAGAATTGTATATAAGGGTTGTACATTTGTATATACAAGCTTTCTTGGAAGATCTTTCGGGGTTTGCTCTTTAGCATTCACCCTTTACACTCATTGTAGAACCACACCAAGAATCTTCCAACATTTCCACCAAAGAGGAGTACCACGTCTATAAAAATGCACAGGGATTTATATCCTCATAAGGTTGACCTTAAGACCATAAAACAATCTTTTAGATAACCAATGACATGGTGATGCATTCTAGGAATATAATTGTTTTCGTACATGCAAGCCAAATACTAGTAATAACAAAATGGCTACGTGCATCTCATCTTCTCTCTTGATTTCACAATTGCATAATGGTGTAGGAGCATCACTGGCAAGCACGCGGAGCAGGACCTATCAGCGTCTGGGAGTCTATACAGAATCTCAACGCTAGCAGTTGCAGCAGACATTTTGAAGTACACCATAACTCGTCACCAAAAAAATATTTTGAAGCACGCTTGAGAAATCCCGAGTGAAGTGGGAGTTTCCACTCCGGCTCTGGAATGCGACTGGACTAAGATAGTCGTAGGTTAGGTTTTGATGTAGACAAGTAGTCAAGGGGAACCCTAAGAGCCCTCTGAGATAAATAGAGGTTATGTACGCCCAAATGAGGCTAGTTGCAAGTTAGTAGGAGATTTATGAGTTTTCAGTTTTTGTTTTTTATTTCAGTTGTAGCCATTTTCACTTATGAATATAACAAAGGAAAATTAACCCAATACATGGGATGGGCATTGCTTGCAATTCCCTGCTATTGTGCTTTCATGAATGAATGAATGAATTTCGTTATGAGTGGAGGGAACTGTGAATGTTAGGATAAGTTTCAATTGTTTCTCTTCTGTTGAAGTGGTGTAAGGTGTGCACATAGAATGCAAGGAGTGAGTTAACAGGATCTGTTTCAATTCCGAAGCTCATAAGAGATAGCATGAAACTATCCCTTTGCAAGGAGTGCAAAGAGACTAGTGCAAGGCATGCATAGTTGTCCACAAGAATTTGAACCTTGCGTAAAGATCTGGTGCAAGAAGTGCACAGATCCGAGATTCAACTAAGTGTCAAAGGAACTTTGCAAGAAGTTGAAGAACCAGAAAAGGAGAATGCCAGGAGGGTGAGAGGAATTTATCTTCGAGAAATCCTTCGGATCTGAGTTATCGAAATCCATGAAATGCAAGAAGTGTGTGGGAAGTTGAAGTCTTAACGAGACCAAGCTCAGGAGCAATAACACTTTTCATAAGTGTTAACGAGATCCAAGAAACAGACTCACGAGAAGGATAAAGGTCAAAGCCTTTGAATCCTTCAAAAATCTTCAAAGTCTGAAGAAAGCGTAAGCTCAGGGAGAAATATCTGGACCATCTAGTCAGTGCCCAAACAACGAGGAGCAAGCACATAGGGGGAAAGATATCATTCATTGGATCTGAGCACAAAAGAATCGTAGCTTCTTGACCAAGGTAAAGTGAACTAACGATAAGCCTTGAAAGTATACAGGAGGAGCGGGGTTACGAAATTCTGAAATCATCGGAATCATCCATCAAGGGGGACACGTGGCGAGAGATCAGCGTTTCGCTGACTCGTGACACTGAGAAGTCAAAGGCAGAGTTATAAGAAATCATGATTCGCAAAATCACGATTTGATCACAGCCATTGATCGGAGGAAGGAGCGGAACCGTAGATCTAGTCTTGTCGGCAGTTTGCAACTCACGAAATCAGACATAGGAGTTCTAGAAACTCACGAAATCTGAGTTCGCAATTTGATCTGAGCCATCGGATCAAGGAGAGATTTGGACCGTTGGTTGCCCAGGGAGATATTGGGAGTTTGGACCTCAGGAGGATGGAGGTGAATCCCATCAGGAGTTCCCGATACACAAAATCGTGATGCGCTCGGAAGATTGGCCCACGATCATAGCGAAGGGTCATATCGGTGATGGCGAATAGAGGGGTTGGCATGAGCTAGACCCCTGTTGGGATTTCGGAGGTCAGGAGAGTCGAGGTGACTCACATGAGAAGACCCGATACATAGAGTCACGATGCGCCTTTTGATCAGGTGAGTGGTCACAATCGTGGTCACATAAAGGAAAGGGCTTAAACAGAGAAGAGTTAGTGACCGTTTGGCGTTGAGGTTTGAACAACGCTCGGGAGAGGGCCCGCGGGTCTCGTACGACTTGCCTCTTTGGAGAAAGGACATGTGTAAGTGGGTTTGGGGTCTAGAAAAGACCTGGAGAGTCAATCAGACTCAATTTCTTGATCGATCCTAGACCGGGAGGTCGCGCAACCCTTGGGAGAGAAGGGGGGTCTGCATCAAGTGGTATCAGAGAAGAGTTTTGCTTGCAAACAGCGGGCAAAGGAGAGGAGATAGAAGAACTCGAATTTGTACTCTATGTGTGACAGACAGTCAACGCAATGCCACCAAGGAGACGAGCGGAAGCACCTTTAGCCAATCGAGCTATAGAAAGGGAGATGCGAGAACTTCGTGCAAGATTATAGGTGATGGAGGTAGCGCAGAGGAAAGCACCTGATGTTGGAGACATCATCGATGCAGAGAGTGAAGAAGTAGAAGCCGAAGAAGCTGCAGGAGAGGATGTTGTTGAAGAACGCTTGCTAAGAGCAGTTGCTAGATTGGGAGGCAGAGCTAAGATAGAGGTCCCAATGTATGAAAGAAATTTATATGTTGAGTAGCTGTTGGATTGGATAAGATCCATGGACAAACACTTTGACTATGAAGATGTCGATGAAGAGATAAAGGTGAAACAGGCTGTCACCGGGCTAAAAGGACATGCAACATTGTGGTGGCATGAACTGTAGGCTGAGAAGAGAAGCAAAGGCAAGCAGAAGATAAAGAATTGGGACATAATGGTAACCAAGCTGAAGGGTAAGTTCATGCCCAAGGATTATCAGATTAATCTTTTTAAGAAAATGCAGAACCTGAGACAGAAAGGGATGACAGTTAAGGAGTACATAGAGGAGTTCTATAGGCTAAACATCAGAACTAGACAAAGGGAGAGAGATGAATAAAATGTTGCCAGATATATAAATGGACTGAGATATGAAATCTAGGATGAGCTCAACATGATTTCAGTAAAGATAGTGGAGGATGCTTATCAGTTTGCACTGAACGCAGAGGAGAAGTTGGCCAGAAAACAAAGCCAACGAGGAAGAGGTAAAATCCCATCCCCAACCAGAGGTAAGGAATTTACCCATGACAAGGCACATAAGTCTAAGTACGAGGCTGAAAACCCACACAATCACTCAGAAAGAGGAGAAAATCCCCGAGGAAGACAGGGTGGTGGAAGAAGTTCTTCTAGAGGAAGGGGAAGAAGAGGAGGAGGAGAAGTAAGATTATATGCCTGTGGAAAGACAAGACACATGTCTTGGGAATGCCCCGAGAAAGAGAAAGAAGGAGGAGGTGAAGCTCACATTTTAGAAGCACAGAGAGGGAATGTTGAAGCAGAAGGAGCAGAGGATGGAAGATCCTTGATGTTGAGGAAGGTTCTCTTAAAACCAGAGGCAGAAGTTGAAAAGCCAGTGCATAGGAATAGTCTCTTTAGAACAACTTGCAAGACTAAAGATAGAGTATGAAAGGTGATAATTGATAGTGGGAGCACTGATAACTTATTATCCACAGAGATGGTGGAGAAATTGGAGCTGGAGACAACTGCACATCCGAAGCCATACAAAGTCTCATGGTTGCAGAAAGGACACCAGGTAATGGTTATTAAACAATGCTTGGTTGAATTTAAGATAGGAGGATATAGAGATGAATTTCTATGTGATGTAATTCCCATGGATGTATGCCATATTTTGTTGGGAATACCATGGCAGTTTGACAGGAACATCATTCATGATGGGAGGAAGAATACATACACCTTGGAGAAGAATGGTAGAACACACATGTTGTTTCCAATAGAGGAGAAGAAAGTGAAAGGGGAAGCCAACACGAGAATACTTCTCATGAGCTAGAAGGAACTTTTGAAAGAAGTCAAGAAATAGTAGGAGATGTATTTTGCTGTGATGAGGAAACCTAGAGTTATCCTTACAAGTACATCGATGGATGATTTGCCTGAAGACGTTCAGGAATTGTTGGATAATTTTGCTGACATAGTGGTGGGTGAGTTGCCTAACTCGTTGCCACCCATCAGAAGTATCAGCCACCATATTGACTTTATACCAGGAGCAAGTCTGTCGAACAAAGCATCATATAGATTGACACCTCGAGAGAATGAGGAAGTGAAGAACCAAGTCTAGGAACTGTTAGACAAGGGTTTGGTCAGAGAGAGCTTGAGTCCATGCGCAGTACCAATTGTGTTGAGTCCAAAGAAGGATGGAGGATGGAGAATGTGTACAGACTCAAGAGCCATTAACAAGATCACCATCAGGTATAGATTTCCTTTACCAAGAATGGATGATTTAATGGACTGTTTAAGTGGAGCAAATTTATTTTCTAAGATAGATTTGAAAAGTGGACATCACCATATTAGAATGAGAGAAGGTGATGAGTGGAAGATAGCCTTTAAGACAAATCAAGGTTTGTATGAGTGGTTTTTTATGCCATTTGGATTTACAAATGCCCCGAGTACTTTTATGAGGCTGATGAATGAAATACTAAAAGATTTCATTGGCAAGTTTGTGGTTGTATATCTGGATGATATACTGATATTTAGCAGGACTAAAGAGGATTATTTGAGGCACCTAACGCTAGTGATGAGAAGACTATAGTAGGAGAAGCTATTGATAAAAATGAAGAAGTCCACTTTTATGAAGACATAACTCATTTACTTGGGTTTTGTGATCTCTTCTAATGAACTAAAGATGGATCCAGAGAAGGTGAAAGTGATCAAAGAATGGTCGTCACCGAAGAGTATATTTGAGGTAAGGAGCTTCCATGGATTAGCAAGCTTCTATAGGAAATTCATCAGAGACTTCAGTGGAATTTGTGCGCCAATGATGGATACAGTGAAGAAGAAGCACATGTCTTTTAAATGGACAGAGGAAGCCGAGAGGATCTTCAATATATTGAAGGAGAAAATAACATAACGACCAATTCTAGTCTTGCCGAATTTTGAGAAGACATTTCAAGTGAGATGTAATGCAAGTGGAGTTGCAATTGGAGCGGTTTTGAGCCAAGATAATAGACATGTTGCCTATTTCAGTGAGAAGTTGAATGAGACCAAGAGAAAATACTCCACGTATGATAAGGAATTTTATGCCATAATTCAAGCCTTGAAGAAGTGGAGACATTACCTTGTCCCACAGGAATTTGTCTTGTATAGTGATAACCAGGCTTTACAATTCATAACCAGACAAGAAAAATTGAATCAGAGGCATGCGAAATGGGTTGAGTTTATGCAGAATTTTACTTTTGTCATAAAACATATTGTTGGGAATGCTAACAAAGATGTTGATGCATTAAGCAGGAGATGCTTGATTCTGCAGGAATTTCAGGTGAAGACCTTGGGGTTTGAACACCTTAAGGACATGTATTGTGATGATACAGATTTCAAGGAAGCATATGAAGCATGTGAAAATCCTGTGATGAGAGACAGAAGCTAGTGGACAGAGTATATGATTCAAGAGGAATTCTTGTTCAAGGGAAATTAGTTGTGCATACCAAAATACTCAATGAGGGATAACCTTCTGAAGGAAAAACATAGTGGAGGATTGGCTGGACATTTCGTCCATGATAAAACATTTGCACAGTTGAGCAGTTCATACTATTGGCCAGGTATGAGAACAAAAGTAATAAAGTTTGTGAACAGATGTAGAATCTGGCAACATACAAAAGGAAAAAGACAAAACATTGGATTGTATCAACCATTGTCAATACCAGAGAGGCCTTGGGATGCAATAAACATGGATTTTGTGAAGGGACTACCAAGAACGAAAAAAGGATTTGATTCCATATTTGTGGTGGTGGATAGATTTTGAAAGATGACACACTTTATCCCATGCTAGAAGACCAGTGATGCAATGCATGTTGCAAATCTATTTTTCAAGGAAGTTGTAAGACTTCACGGCCTACCCAGAAGCATTGTCTCGGACAGAGACACAAAATTTGTTGGACACTTTTGGAGAACACTGTGGAAGAAGTTGGGGAAAGATTTGTCCTTTGGCTCATCTTATCACCCTCGGACAGATGGACAGACTGAGGTGGTAAACAGAAGTTTGGGAAACCTATTGAGGAGTCTGGTTACTGAGCACCATAATCGGTGGGATCAGATTCCGCCACAAGCATAATTTTCATATAATGACTCACCGAACAGGAGCACTGGAAAGAGCCCATTCCAAATATTGTATGGAATGCAACCCAGGGGAGTATCTAAGTTGAGATACTTGGAACAAAGTGAGATCAAGAGCACTAGAGAAGAATATTTTTCTGCAAAAATGTAGAGGCTCCGTAGCCAGATCAGAGGACAGTTGCAGAGTTCTAACCAGGAGTACAAGCGCAGAGCTGATCAACATTGCAAAGAACTTCAATTTGAAGAAGGAGATCAGGTTTTGTCACATCTCAGGAAAGAAAGGTTCCCTAGTGGAACATATAACAAGTTAAAAATGAAGAAGATAGGACCATGTAAGATCTTGAGGAAGTTTGATGCAAACGCCTATGAGATTGAGCTGTGAGATGATGTGGGCATATCACCCATATTCAATGTTTAAGACATGTATCCTTACAGGAAGGATGACACGGAGGGATCAGAAGATCAAGAGAAGATTTAGTGGGAGAAAAAAATGCCTATAGCAGAAAAACCACAAATGGAGAAGATCGTTGATCAGAGGATCAGCAAAAAGACTAGGAGGAAGACCTATTTTGAATATCTGGTCAAGTGCAAGGGACACCCAATAGAAGATTCCAATTGGGAAAATTAAGTTGCTATATAGAATCATGGAAAGTCATTGTAGGAGCTCATGGACAGGAGTCCATGAATTTTTTTCAAAGGGATTATTGATGCAGACCCCCCTTCTCTCTTAAGGGTTGCGCGACCTCCTGGTCTAGGATCGATCAAGAAACTAAGTCTAATTGACTCTCCAGGTCTCTGCTAGACCCCAAACCCACTTACACAGGTCCTTTCTCAAAAGACGTAGATCGTACAAGACCCACAGGCCCTCTCCTGAGCATTGTTCAAACCTCAATGCCAAACGTGTGCTAGCTCTTCTCTGGCTAAGCCCTTTCCTTTACGTGACCACGACTATGACCACTCGCTTGATCAAAAGGCAAATCGTGACTTCACGAATCAGGTCTTCGCATGTGGGTCACCCCGACTCTCTCGACCTCTGAAATCCCGACAGGAGCCTAGCGCATGCTAGCCCCTCTATTCTCCTTCACCGATATGACCCTTCACTATGACCGTGGGCCAATCTTCCATGCACGTCGCAATTTTGTGTATCGAGAACTCCTGGTGGGATTCACCTCCATCCTCCCAAGGTACGAACTCCCGATATCTCCTTGGGAAACCAACGGTCCAGATCTCTCCTTGATCCAACAACTCAGATCAAATCGTGAACTCAGATTTTGCGAGTTCCCAGAACTCATACTTCTGATTTCCCGAGTTGCGAACTCCCGACGAGACAAGATCTATGGTTCAGCTCCTTCCTCTGATCAATGACTGTGATCAAATCATGATTTCATGATTCACAAGTTCTTATAACTCTGCCTTTGACTTCTCTGAGTCACGAGTCAAAGAAACGTTGATCTCTCGCCACGTGTCCCCCTTGATGGATGGTTCCGATGATTTCATAATTTCGTAACCCCGCTCCTCTTATATACTTTCAAGGCTTATCATTAGTTCACTTTACCTTGATTGGGTAGCTACGATTCTTTTGCACTCAGACTAAACGATTGAGATCTTTCCCCCTCTTTGCTTGCTCCTTGTTGTCTGGGCGCTGACCGGATGGTCTAAATATTTCTCCATGAGCTTACCCTTTCTTCAGATTTAGAAGATTTTCGAAGAATTCAAAGGCTTCGACCTTTGTCCTTCCTGCGAATCCATTTCTAGGATCTCATTAACATTTATGAAAAGTGTTATTCCTCCTAAGCCTGGTCTCGTGAAGAATTCAAATTCCCACGCAGTTCTTGCATTTCAGGGATTTCGATAACTCAAATCCAAAGGATTTCTCGAAGAGGAATTCCTCTCACCCTCATGGCATTCTCCTTTTCTGGTTCTTCAACTTCTTGCAAAGTCCCTTCGACACTTAGTCGAATCTCAGATCTGTGCACTCCTTGCACTAGATCTTTATGCAAGGTTCAAATTCTTGCAGACGACTGTGCACACCTTGCACCAGTCTCTTTGCACTCCTTGCAAAGGTAAAGTTTTGTGCTATCTCTTCTAAGCTTCAAAATCGAAACAGATCTTGTTAACGCACTCCTTGCATTGTGTGTGCACACCTTGCACCACTTCAACAGAAGAGAAACAATTGAAACTTATCCTAACATTCACAGTTCCCTCCACTCATAATGAAATTCATTTATTCATTCATGAAAGCACAATAACAGGGAATTGCAAGCAATGTCCACCCCATGCATTGGGTCAATTTTCCTCTATTATATTCATAAGTGAAAATGGCTACAAATGAAATCAAAAAAAAAAACTGAAAACTCAGAAATCTCCTACTAACTTGCAGCTAGCCTCATTTGGGCATACATAACCTCTATTTATCTCAGAGGGCTCTTAGGTTTCCCCCTGACTACTTGTCTACATAAAAAACTAACCTATGACTATCTTAGTCCAGTCGCATTCCAGAGCCAGAGTGGAGACTCCCACTTCTCTCATGATTTCTCAAGCGTGCCTCAAAAGATTTTTCTGACGCTGAGTTAAGGCATACTTCAAAATGTCTATTGCAACTACCAGCATTGAGATTTCGTATAGACTCCCGGACGTTGATAGGTCTTGCTCCACATGTTTTCTAGTGATGCTCCTGCATCATATAAAGACAAGTTGATGGATACTGAAGTTGGTAGTTTTGGAATTTTTGCATGTGTTGTTACTCACTTATTCTATCAGCGAAGTCTCTTTATTTGTTCTCCTAGTAACTCCTCTTGGGATTGGCCATCTTATCCGGATTTTATGAGAAAAATGAAATTACTACATATTATTAACATGTGCTTAACACAAAATAACAAAGATACAGTAAAATTGGTTTTCTATTCAATAAGTAAATAAGCTGAAACTGTAAAATGCAGCGGAAAAGAAGCTTGTTGGAATGGTGGTGGCTTATCTCTGAGAAGAGTTGTGATGGTTGCTCTCATTCGCAAGAAGATGGTTACAATGAGGCTCTGAGGGCATTTTTACAATAAACAGGAATGTCAAAAACCCTATACATCCAAAAACCTAATCCTAGGAGATGAAGCGCCAAAAGTCATGTGGGCCCCGTTTGGGTAAGTCAGTACATCAACTTCTCGGGGTTGTAATTTTTGCATACGATCTTTGTTTGACACGCTCAATACCTCGTTAGAAAGATATATCCGAGGACTACAACTTTTGGGTGGACAACATTGAAGGAACCTCCATGTTGCTCCCCGTGTTCCCAAAAAACGTCGTTTAGGTCCTCAAAACGGCTCTGGAAGTTTCAGGACCCAAAAAACTGCTAAAAATAGTAAATTACCAAAATTGCCAGAAAATTGTTTTGAGCTAGTTGGAAAAGGTGGGTGGCCACCGATATCCACCTGGATCACCATCTTGGATTGGATATACTTCCATTACCGCCCTCGTTCTCTTAGGACTTACACTCATTCTTCATTTTGCAGGGATCCTCCATATTTTGGAAAGGAAGTGTTTTGTATAGTAAAAGCATATTTAATATAATGGTGGTTCCTTTAGTCAAACTCTTCATAGGTGTAATGTGTGCATATGATTATTTCCATGTGTGATAATTCTTTAGCATTTTCTCCAGAAGATGAATTTTATTTGATTGGAATTCATTGTGGATATATCTTGAATCACTCTTATCCTAATGCGAGACACCCTCTAATTATCCATTGGGGAACCCTTAGTTATTAATTGGATGATGTGTCTTATGATTCAATGTATACATTTACTTTCTCGCTCTACTTCTTATTTTCTAGTGGAGTGTCATGTGACATCTTCCAAGATAAATAATCAATCCATAGTTGAGTTATAAATGTCTTTTATGGTCCTAACATTGTTAAATTTGTGCTCTATGCTCTACCAATACAATCTTAGCACATATAGCACATATGATGGAATATGCTTCAATCTCATTGTGCTAAATGTGAATTATATGCACTAGGTTGTATCATTTAGATTTGCATAATCGTATTATTATGTAAATACTTTGCTTGCATCCTTTTATCCCTTTCTATTAGATGATAACAAACTAAGCAAGTTCCTTCCCTTAGTAGTTACAACTCCAACAAGATTTGGTGAGATTAAATGGCACTGGATTTTCCAATTTATTTTGGTTTTATTGTCTCTTTGGTAAATTTATGAATTGCATATTTGTCTAGATCCTTGGAATATGAGCAATGATATGCCTACTCATATATGGGCTTGACTTGCATAGGGAGTAACAACCTTTAAAATGAACAAGGTATCTCATAGATTTCTCAAAAATACATTATGGGTTTTGTGTCTCCACATTGAGTTATGATAGAAATCATGATGATGAGGTACACAAAATCTTGTCAACAAACCTTCTCTTAATTTCACCTATGATGGATTTCAACAAGTAGTGCATCGATCCTTCTCTTACTAATTTTCAATCTTGGGATTTTAAGCTTGGATTTTTTGGAGGGACTTTCCTGGATTATCAACTTTCATTTGTTATATTCTTATCTAATATGTAAAGTTGTTATGTTCTTTATTACTTAAAAACCATGCCAATTCATGGGATTTATATATATTGTGGATCACTAGATAGCTAGTTTTTAGAGTCCCTATCAATTGTTAATTGGTTTTAACATAGTACTTGTATAAATTTGAATATCTTTGTGATACTTATATACTCAATGCTGCCTCCTATAAGATGTCCTTTGAAACTATATGGAAACTATGCACTCCTTCTCCAGACCTAATTACCTTGACAATTTCATATCCCTCACCACTTAGAGCATCCAGTTTGGTTTCAATAGTCGGGGTAGAAAATAGTGGTTTAACTTTTTCTGGTCTTTGGTAATAGTGGTTATTCTAGAATTCTACTAGTTACAATCCATCTAAAAGGCTCTTTCTCTAGTTGGTATTTTTAATCCTAAAACGTCGAGGCCCCTCCTCCATAACATGGTGTTTATATTTCCCATTTACCTTTTCATTAATAATCTTATCGTTTTGGCCTTGTCATCTACATTCACGAGCCCATATTATGTTTCTTACATGGATGATAAAGGGAAAGACATTATTCATGATGATATCCTAGTTGCTAAAGTAGAGCACTCTTGTTTTCCCACAAAACAATATGTTATTTACCCTGGTACATAGAAAAACAAGAGATGTTTTACTTTGGAGAGACAACCTTACTAATTCAAATCAAGCACTCCTTCAAACCCTCCGCATATGTACTCCTCGGTTGATCCTATTCAAAATATCCCTTCTGTAATGTTCTTGACTTGGCTAGTCTAGGAAACACTGCTAATGTGTGTGTAGGATTAATCGTTTACAACATATAAATGATCATACAAATAAAAAATGTGACAAAGGACTGCAAAGTTTATATTATGATATCTCTGCAGAGTACAAAGGTTGAATACGGCTAAATAAAATGAATCAATCGGCTAGATCAAAAGACAAAAGGATCTTAGCTGGAATACAATAAGCAAACTAAATGATAATACCCGATAATAAATGAGCACTGCAGGATCAATGGATGAGCTAGAACTATGGAAGCTCGTATGGTAACTGATGGAAGTCTAGAAAGTTTGCTCTGGCAGCTATACCTCTCGGAATGTCCTGGAAACTGTCCCAAATGGTGCGCCCTGCTCTATCTCTCAGGCCTGGTAACTGACTGACCCCTCTACTGGTGGGTCTGGACCCCGGATGGATCCCCCTGGGGGAATGCGCCCCTCTCTCACTGGAAAAATGTGCCCTAGTGATTCCATAGTTGGAATCGGTTGAGATGTATCTCAAAATGATCACCTTGGTCTACTGGGAAATGGGTCGGATGGGTTTCCCTGAATCTGATCTGATGCTCGCTCGAGAACCCCGAATGTGTCCACAAAAAGTGTCTCACTTCCAAGTCTGGAAAATGCGCCCCCGATGATTCCTCCGTCAAAATATGACTAGGAATCAAGAAAAATATGCGCCATGCCTTCCTCTCAACTGGGTCAGAGGGGAATCTTTGAACTCCTCCCGGATGGGACAAGTCAATCCACTCAACCTCCTCAAGAGTTGAGCCCTCACCCTGGATAAGTGTGCCCTTGCTGTTGGACCCTATGTAACTGTTGTTGAAGAACAATGGAAGACCTGTGTGATCTTCCCAGTGACTAGGGTGTGTCTCTCAACACCGAAATCAGCCAACTGGTGTCTTCCTCCTGGAATCCACTGAACTATCTCTCCTGAGATGCACCTCTCTCCTCAATGACAAGTCATAATCTGCATAATGATGAATTAGGTCGTTAACTCTTCTCTTATAGCTTTCCAAAACCCTAATTCACTATCAAAACCCTAATTCATTGTTGACATTTTCCCTCCAAGTGACTTTTACTTTATTTTGTTATTCCTTGATTAAATCACTTAATTAATTAATTAATTAATCATTTTACCTCTAAAAAGTGATTTATCCATCCTTATGGATTCTCCGACAACTGAAAGTCACTTCTCATCATCTTATCCTGTAGTGCTCTTCTTCCTGATTCCGATGAGCTATTACACTAAGAGGTTTCTCCAAGTAATATGCCCATTATGACCTTCTTAGTGAAATTAATTAAGATATGACCCATAATAACTCAAAATTAGGAAATCGTCAAAATGCAACGAAACCAAAACCAAGTTGTGCCGAATGGATCCCGATGATGAACGACACAAGTCGGTTGTCAAAACCCTCAATGTCTCTGAACTCTCTATCACCCTATAGAAACACTGCAGTGAGGCATAACACTCTAGAGTTACTAATGTCGAGGCGGGGACATTACGGATCCTACGGAATATTGCTGTCCTCAGAAGCAACTGAATCAACTACATGTGATATTGAGTCCCATATCCCACTTGTGTGGCTTACAAGGTGCCAGACTCCCTCAAGATGGGGTCCCATATCCACTTGTGTAACACAAGGTAGACTCCCCTCAAGATGTGGTATCTCCAAGTGCTCACCACGCATGACACCCACATGCTCCTGATGAGTAGAATGATCAATGGTCGAGGAATCTCAATCAACTCCCTGAGTAACCACTCTACTTGAAACTCAAATCCATCAAACTTTGAACTACCAAGCACTCCAATCCCTGGATCCCATATCAAAATGTCAACTACAATGCCCTATGGAGTATAGGTAACATATCAAAACCATGAGTCTCTTGCAAATAACACATGGCCTCAACCCGAAATGGGTCTATCCTACCAAACCATACCAAACTCAACACGACCCCACCAACTAAACATGCCACTGCCATAGTGAGGTACTATAAGACCTCAACGAATCACCAATCAGTGACGTGCTCTCCCCAATATTGAAACTCAATGGAAAATCAAAGTGACTCCACCTGCAAATGTCTGCTCTTCTCCATCTGTCAATGAAATGTTTGGTCCTGTAATTCCAGGGTCCCATGCTAGTCTCTGGTAGGGACCATCATGTCAATGTTGCTCTACTCTGATCATGATTGTCTGATCAAAGTATCCATACTGGACCCTCCACTCCTGGATCCTCATAAGATGAAACAAACTATTGACCAAATGGACTCTCGGATCCCATGTCAAATTTGGAAGTTCATCACTTCCAATCCCCACTAAATGTTGGTGTTCCCTACTAGTAACTGTCGAAAGCACTCCACCCTCATCCCAATGAGAGTCTGAATATGTAGAAACCTCTAAGATATCCTTTGTCCCATGGCCTAGGATACTCCCCATCACGCCCATGGCCTCATCTATCTGCCCCTAATGATCCACCCCTATCTCGGTGAATGCAATCAATACACTCCTCTCAAGTGGTCTCGGCCTACCAACTCTCCATGTCCCCTGCCATTGTCTAGCTCCCCCTGTGTTGATGCCAATGATGAAAGTATCGGGAAAGACTATCATAAATATCTGCAACCAACAGTAGGACTTGAAAGTATCATATGTTTTGGTCAATCCAAAGGAATTAACAAAAATATCATCCATCGGCACCCATGGTAAAGAATCGCATGTACTCATCACTAAACACCAACCATCGAGTACAATGGTAGGTACCTCCACCAACTGTGAGCCAATCATTCTCCATCCATCATCACTCATGCAACTACTGCTAAGGTGAAGGTGATCTCCCAGATATGTATACTTCTGCAAGGGAGAGGAATCTCCATGCTCTACTAAGTACATCTCCTCCTTGCAATCCAGTGCGTCCCCGTCAGATTCTGTACAACTATGTATGTCTATGTGAACTACCACTCATCACTGTGTGCCCCTGCATACTCATGTGATCTCCTGTATACACCTGCAACATCCTGGATCCTGGGTGTACTATGGGGTCATCCTCTACATGAATTTCAACCAATCTTGGAACAAAAATGGAAGTGTCCTCATAACTGCCCCTGGCTCTGGAATCCCCATGTGTGCGTGTGTGCTCAACTGTCTCAACACCCCTTGTTAAGGGTGGTCCCTGTGACCTATGGACATCCTCATGCATCTTTGGATCATATCTCTCCATACTCATTAGTGATCCTGGGTACTCCTCATGCTCCTCCCTCAAATGGTGTTCCACTACTAAACCACCAACATCCTCTCACAATGTGGTTGAGGGATATATCTAACTCTCTGCTAAAATAGATGTAGTGGATCTCTGTCTAATTTCCTCAAGGAGATTCTCTGATCTGGACTCCGATTCTTGAAGGGTTGTCTGTGTGCCTTTCGAGAATCTTCGTGTGCTCACCATCTCATGAGTGAGTCGGTCCACCTCAACCTCCTGCTCCCTCAGTGCCCTGTGATACATCTCGCCAACCTCCAATAGGTAATCCCTATCCCTCAACAATTGTTGGTAGTTGGCCCTCACCACAATCACTCTCTCCCTGAGTGTATGGAAGTCATCAATGACAAGTCCCCCATTTGAACTATCCCATGCCATCGATGCCTTCCAACAATAACCTGCCACCAATGCATGTGTATCATCAATGCATCTAGTGGCTGCCATGATCATGTCCTAATTGACTCTCAACTTTCCTACCAAGTGTCGTGACTCCTGATCACAATCTCGTTGAGGTGCTACCTCATTCCTCTCACTGCTAGTGTCAACAATGGAATCCCCAACAACACACTCCTCAAAATATAAGATATTGAACTGCCCAGTGTCCCCTATGCTACTAAGTCCTCCTGTATGCCATTGCACACCATCACCAACTGTGACCCCTATCTGAATCGCACCACATCCTGTATGGGCAGTTGTATCCTCCTGTGCACTCACCCTACTAATATCATCTGCGCCTGGATCCCATACAGATGTGTCCAGACACGTGCTATGGTAATTCCAACCAATAAGGAGTGCATCCTCATCACTGTAGATCGATCCTGGGAGTAAGTGTCCCAACAAGCTGTCGGTCTCCACAACCTATTCCATCAATGGAATCTCCAAGAGTGGTGATTCACTCTCCTCATATTTAAAGGTATGTGTAAGGTCAACTATCTCCAAGCCATACCTCTCCTCCTGGGTCTGCAAATCCATATGTTCCTCTACCATATCAGGAATGCCACTGATATCCTCATGTGTCACGGCTAGCATAGGTGATTGAGAAGATGAAAAATGTGGCTCACTCATCATAAGAAGTTCATCATTCTCCATACATGACTTCCTGGAAGCCATGTCTACACCCACCGGTAGGTCAACCAACCTCCTAATCTCATCATGTCTAAGTGCCAACACATATAAATCCTCACAAGTGTCACTACTATGTTGAAGTGTTGAATCCTCAACATTACGTGATGGGGAAGATGAAGGATATGCGCTATCATCTTGTCCATACAACTGTCCCTTAGATGCGCAAGAGTCACTAGCCTTATTGGACTGCTCCAAATAGGCATCTATGGTTCCATTCACATGCATCTCCTCATCCTCGCTGTCATAGTTCACCTCAACAATGTGCACCTTCCCTTTACCCCTACATCTGTGATTTGGCTTCCAAGGCACTTTGCAATTGTAGCAACACTCCCTGCATCTAATGGGTGTAGGCTCCATCTGTGCTCCTGTCAATCCACTCCCTGGTAATGATGTATCTAGATCCTTATCTAATTTTCCCCTTAGGATGGCACGAAAACCATCTATGATACCACTGTAATGTTCCTAACTTGGCTAGTCTAGGAAACGCTGCTAATGTGTGTGTAGGATTAATCATTTACAGCATATAAATGATCATACAAATAACAAATGTGACAAAGGACTGCAAAGTTTATATTATGATATCTCTGCGGAGTACAAAAGCCAAATACAGATAAATAAAATGAATCACTCGGCTAGATCAAAAGACAAAAGGATCTTAGCCAGAATACAATAAGAAAACTAAATGATAATACTTGATAATAGACGAGCACTGCGAGATCAATGGATGAGCTGGAACTATGGCAGCTCATATGGTAACTGCTGGAAGTCTGGAAAGTTCACCCTGGCGAATATACTTCTCGGAATGGCCTGGAAACTATCCCAAATGGTGCACCCTGCTCTAGCTCTTAGGCCTGGTAACTGACTGGCCCCTCTACTAGTGGGTCTAGACCCCGGATGGATCCCCCTAGGGGAATGCACCCCTCTCTCATAGGAAAAATGTGCCCTAGTGATTCCACTGTCGGAATTGACTGAGATGTATCTCAAAATGATCGCCTTGGTCTACTAGGAAATGGGTCGGAAGGGTTTCCCTGAATCTGATCTGATGCTCTCTCGGGAACCCTGAATGTGTCCGCCAAAAGTGTTGCACTTCCAAGTCTAGAAAATGTGCCCCAAATGATTCCTCCATCAAAATCTGACGAGGAACCAGGAAAAAGATGTGCCTTGCCTTCCTCTTAACTGGGTCAGAGGGGAATCTTTGAACTCCTCCTGTATGGGACAATTCGATCCACTCAACCTCCTCAAGAGTTGCGCTCTCACATTGGATAAGTGTGCCCTTGCTGATGGACCCTGCGTAACTGCTGCTAAAGAACGATGGAAGACCTGTGTGATCTTCCCAGTGACTAGGGTGTGTCTCTCAACACCAAAATCAACCAACTAGTGTCTTCCTCCTGGAATCCATTGAACTATCTCTCTTGAGATGCGCCTCTCTCCTCAATGACAAGTCATAATCTGCATAATGATGAATTAGGTCGCTGACTCTTCTCTTATAGATTTCCAAAACCCTAATTCACTACTGAAACCCTAATTCGTTGTTGACCTTTTCCCTCCAAGTGACTTTTACTTTATTTTATTATTCCTTGAATAAATCACTTAATTAATCATTATACCTCTAAAAAGTGATTTATCCATCCTTATGGCTCATCATCTTATCCTATAGTGCTCTTCTTCCCGATTCCGATGAGCTATTACACTAAGAGGTTTCTCCAAGTAATATGCCCATTATGACCTTCTTAGTGAAATTAATTAAGATATGACCCAT